>CAUYQU010056408.1:0-104912 GCA_963574635.1 Cheracebus regulus
AATGAAGGCAGAAATAAAGATGTTCTTCAAAACCAATGAGAACAAAGACACAACATACCAGAATCTCTGGGACACATTTAAAGCAGTGTCTAGAGGGAAATTTATAGCAATAAATGCCCACATGAGAAGTGAGGAAAGATTGAAAATTGACACAATATCATTAAAATTGAAAGAGCTGGAGGAGAAAGATTTAAAAAACTCAAAAGGTAGCAGAAGACAAGAAATAACTAAGACTGGAGCAGAAATGAAGGAGACAGAGACACGAAAAACCCTTCAAAATATCAAAAATCCAAGAGCTGGTTTTTTGAAAAGATCAACAAAAATAGATGGTCTACTAGCCAGATTAATAAAAAAGAAAAGAAGAATCAAATAAATGCAATAAAAAACGATAAAAGGGATATCACCACACCACAGATTCCACAGAAATACAATCTACAATCAGTGATTACTACAAACAACTCTATGCATATAAAGCAGTAAGCATGGAAGAAATGGATAAATTCCGGGACACTTGCACCCTCCCAAGCCTAAACCACTAAGAAATTGAAACCCTGAATAGACGAATAACAAAGTCTGAAGTTGAGGCAGCAATTAATAGCCTACCAACTAAAAAAAGCCCAGGTCCAGATGGGTTCACAGCCGAATTCTACCAGACACACAAAGAGGAGCTAGTACCACTCCTGAAACTAGTCCAAACGATACAAAAAGAGGGAATCCTTCCCAAATCATTTTATGAGACAAATGTCATCCTAATACCAAAACCCAGCAGAGACTTAACAAGAAAAGAAAACTTCAGGCCAATATTCATGATGGACATAGATTCAAAAATCTTCAATAAAATACGGCAAACTGATTGCAACAGCACATCAAAAAGCTTATCCATCATGATCAAGTAGGCGTCATCCCAGGGATGCAAGGCTGGCTCAACATACACACATCTATACACATAATCCACCACATAAACAGAAACAAAGACAAAAACCACATGATTATCTCAATAGATGCCGAGAAGGCCTTCAACAAAATTCAACAGCCCTTTATGCTAAAAATTCTCAATAAACTAGGTACCAGTGGAACCTACCTCAAAATAATAAAAGCTATTTACTATTTATAACAAACCCACAACCAATATACTGAATGGGCTAAAACTGGAATCACTCCCTTTGAAATCTGGCACTAGATAAGGATGCCCTCTCTCACCACTCCTATTCAATATAGTATTGGAAGTTCTAGCCAGAGCAATCAGGAAAGAAAAAGAAATAAAGGATATTCAGTTACAAAAGGAGGAAGTCAAATTGTCTCTATTTGCAGACGATATGCTTGTATATTTAGAAGACCCCATCCTCTCAGCCCAAAATATCCTGAAACTGATAAGCAACTTTAGCAAAGCCTCAAAATACAAAACCAATGTACAGAAATCACAAGCATTCTTATACACCAATAAGAGACCAACAGAGAGCCAAATCAAGGGCTAACTCCCATTCACAATTGCTACAAAGAGAATAAAATACCTAGGAATACAACTAACAAAGGACATAAAGGACCTCTTCAAGGAGAATTGCAAAACACTGCTCAAGGATATAAGAGAGGACACAAACAGATGGAAAAACATTGCATGCTTATGATTAGGAAGAATCAATATTGTGAAAATAGCCATACCGCCCAAAGTAATTTATAGATTCAATGCTATTCCCATCAAGCCACCAATAGCCCTCTTCATAGAACTGGAAAAACCACCTTAAACTTCATATGGAACTAAAAGACAGCCACATAGCCAAGACAATCCTAAGGAAAAGAACAAAGCTGGAGGCATCACACTACCTGTCTTCAAACTATACTGCAAGACTACAGTAATTAAAACAGCATGATACTGGTACCAAAACAGAGATATAGACCAATGGAACAGAACGGAGGTCTCAGAGGCAATGCCGCACAACTACAACCATCTGCTCTTTGACAAATCTGACAAAAACAAGCAATGGGGAAAGGATTCCCTGTTTAATAAATGGTGTTGTGATAATTGGCTAACCATATGCAGAAAGCAGAAACTGGACCCCTTCCTGACACCTTACACTAAAATTAACTCCAGATGGATTAAAGACTTAAACATAAGACTTAACACCATAAAAACTCTAGAAGAAAACCTAGGCAACACGATTCAGGACATAGACAAAGGCAAGGACTTCATGAGTAAAACATCAAAAGCAATGGCAACAAAAGTCAAAATAGATAAATGGGATCTAATTAAACTTCAGCGCTTCTGTACAGCAAAAGAAACAATCATTAGAGTGAACTGGCAAACAACAGAATGAGAAAAAATTTTTGCAATTTACCCATCTGCCAAAGGGCTAATATCCGGAATCTACAAAGAACTATAATAGATACACAAGGAAAAAACAATCCCACTCAAAAGTGGGTGAAGGACATGAACAGACACTTTTCAAAAGAAGACATATATGTGGCCAACAAACATATGAGAAAATGCTGATCATCACTGGTCATTAGAGAAACCCAAATAAAAACCACATTGAGATACCATCTCACGCCATATAGAATGGCAATCAATCATTAAAAAATCTGGAGACAACAGATGCTGGAGAGCATGTGGAGAAATAGCAACACTTTTACACAGTTGGTGGGAGTGTAAATCAGTTCAATCACTTGGAAGACAGTGTGGCGATTCCTCAAGGACCTAGAAATAGAAATTCCATTCGACCCAGCAATCCCATCACTGGGTATATCCCCAAAGGATTATAAATCGTTCTATCATAAGGACACATGCACACATATGTTCATTGCAGCACTGTTTACAATAGCGAAGACCTGGAACTAACCCAAATGCCCACCCGTGATAGACTGGACAAGGAAAATGTGGCACATATACACTATGGAATACTATGCAGCCATAAAAATGATTAGTTCTTGTCCTTTGACAAGGGACATGGATGAATCTAGAAACCATCATTCTCAGCAAACTGACACAAGAAGAGAAAATCAAACAGTGCATGTTCTCACTTATAGGTGGGTGTTGAACAGTGAGAACACATGGACACAGGGAGGGGAGCATCACACACTGAGGTCTGTTGGGGGACTAGGGGAGGGCCACTGGGGGTGTGGGGAGGTTGGGGAGGTATAACATGGAGAAAAATGTCAGATATAGGTGACAGGGGGATCGATGCAGCAAACCACATAACCATGTATGTACCTATACAACAATCCTGCATGATCTGCACTTGTACCCCCGAACCTAAAGTACATAAAAAAAGAGAGAGAAAAAGAAAAAGAAATCAATGTGTTAAAAAGATGTCTGCACTTCCATTTTTATTACAGCATTATTCACAATAATCAAGATACAAAATTGATTAAAATGTTCATTAGTAGAAGAATAAAGAAGGTGTAGTGCATCTATACACAATGGAATACTATCCAGCCTTAAAATGAGGGATAGTTTATCATTTATGACAATGTGAATGAACCTGGATGACATGATGCTAAGTGAAATATGCCAGGCACAGAAAGGCAAATACAACATGACTTCACTTACATGTAATATCTAAAAAAGGACAACTCATAGAAGTAGAGAGTACAATAAAGGCTACCAGAGGCTGGGTAGGTAGAAAGGGAAAGAATGTGGAGTCGCTGATTAAAGTGTACGAAGTTTTAAGTAGACAGGAGGAATAGATTTTAAGATCTATTGTTCAGCAGGGTGACTACAGTAACCAATTGTGTATTATATATTTCAGAATAACTGAGTATATTTCAAATGTCTCATCTTAAAAATGATGGGTAAGCAAGCTGATGGATATGTTAGCTTGATTTAATCAATCAACATTGCATACATATATCAAAACATTTAGTTATACCCCATAAATGTAAGCAATATTGTGTCAAAGATAACATGAATAAAAATAGCAATTTATTAGAATTACTGTAGAACAACGACAAAAAATTATACACATGGAAAAATAGATGAGGTGCTTCACATTCACAGAGTGTACTTTTGTAAACATTTGACATTTTTGCTACCTATAACCACCTCCCTCCCCTTAGCGACTAGAACTTTATCTTTCTCATTGAACTACCAAATACTGTGGCCTATCTTTCTGGCTACAGACACAAATACCTAATCCACACATGACTGATCTTGGCACCTCGTCTTTCTGGTCCAAAGATTATTCCTAATGCTCACTTGGCTGTAACTAGTCCAATAAGAGACTTTCCTCAGTATTTTTCCACATGGGGATTTTGGCGAAAATTCCTTTTTTCTCTTGTTCTTTGGAGAAATGTTTCCATATAGAAGAATCTAAAAGACTGGAGCCTACACCCACAGAAAGATACAACTAAGATTGCCAGAAACGATCTTGCAACACTGAGTCTCTATTTCCAGTGTCTGAGAGCTGCAGAGCAGCCCTCCCTTCCTGTGTAAGTTACATCGTTTTTCTTTCAAGTAATTGTTTCTTTCCTTGAGTTAGATTTCTGCCCATTAGTACCCAAAGTATCTTGATGACTACAACATCTCATGGGTATGGCTGTCTACAGAACACTAATTGAACAATTTCGATGTAAATCTTTTCAAATTTTTCACAGGTATAAATATTCTATAATTCTGGTGGATCTAAAATTCTATAATTATAGTGGTCTCATCTGTGAGCATCATCAAGCAGAATTAGCAGAGCATTTAAAGGAAACCAGATAATCTTTATATATTCTGGATGCTGTCATGCAACATGCCCCACCAATTCAGTTTTCTAGAAACTCTGAAGCTGTAATCACTGGGCTCCTATCATTATAATTGAGCTCATAGGACAAAGTTCATAGCGGTGAACATAACATCATGGCTCAGACCAACTACTGCTTCCCAAATTGGCCTATGCACAGTATAAGTAAAATTAAATCAAGCAATAAAATAAAAATTTTAACGTAAAATGCAGCATCCCCTCTAAAACTACATGCTCTTGTGTTGTCATTTAATTTCCTGAAAAACCACCAAACTACAATGAAAGGAGAAGCAATAGAAACTCTCCTCTAGTCTCAAACACATACAGCCAAGTAGTGTATATCCTTGCATTTCTGTTTCAAAAACTGTAATTCTGACAGCCCTGCAAAAAGACCATATCTCAGTGGTTAATCAAAAGGCAGGAACAGGGAGGAGGTTATACTAACTACAGGTGAAAAGATTTATGTATGTCAGAGAACTATGAAATTTCATGATCAGCTAACATCATCCTCCTATTCACAAAGACAGAAGAAAATCAACTCACATGCTATTTAGTTTCAAATAGCAATCTTCCACTATTATTTCAAATTTGCTTGGAAATAGCCCGGAAGTAAGTACCTAGCTATTTCTACATGTTCCTTTGTATGCGTGTGCAAGAATGGGAGACAAAAGGGAACACTTAAAAGCAAATGATTTGCGACTATTCAGGGAAATATGTATACTTTAGATGCTTGATGGAGAGATACGTGAATGGGGAATAAGAAACCATGATTAGCAAGGCAAGTGGAAGAAAAAAATGAAAAGAGGAAGGAGAAAAAAGAAATAGAAGAAATTAAATATTTTGCAATGTTGAAGAAAGAGAAACTTCTTTTCATAACCCCACGCCCTGCTACTTTTGTCATGGGTGACAACAAAATACATATGCTTTTATAAAAATACGTCTCATGTGTAAAACAAACAATATTAGATTAGAAATAATCTAGCTACCTGAATAGTCTGAGAATGATAATAAGTTATCTGCAAGATTTATAGGTAAAATTATAATTCAACAAAGCACATTCAGAAGAAAATACGAAAATAAAGCCACATATGAATCAACATTGCTATTTCTTCTGAATGTATCTAACAAATTACTTCCAGAAATAACATGTTTTCAACTCATCCTGAAATGCGAATTGTAATATTTTTATATAACACTAGTAAGCATCTTTTCCAGATACGGCTCTGGAGTTTAATATAAGCTGAAATATTCAAGATGTATTCTTTTAAACTAATAATATATGTTTTATGAGTAAGAACAGAACTAAGTTGCCCAGGGAATTTGTTAGAATACAAAGTTAAACCCCTTGTAGCCACGATGTTCTTTTAATTTAAAAATAAAAATGAATATTACAGAGATATTTATAAATAATATAGCAAAATCACTGTGTAATGCCTTATGATTTTTCTGGATTATTCACATAAAATTGAATTTGTATTAAATTATGCAATCTTTTAATTGATCAATAAATGTTGCTAAATAGTTGGGAATACAAAATTCACAGCTACTCAGTTCTTCTCCTTTGAATCAACCATATTCAAGTAAAATTCAAACAGACTATGAGATAGGCTTTATTTAATCAAACACTGAGTTTAGGCAAGCGTGTTTTTGGCTTGTGTGTTGTTGTTTTGGGGAAATATTGTGAAGGAATTTAACTCAAGCAAAATCTGTAGGCCACCCTAAAGAGAATTTTTATTAGTACTCTTAAATCTGAAAGCTTGAAACATATTGTATATACATTGAATGAATTAAAATTCCTTGTATCTTCATGCTGCAGCTATTAGATTGGAATAGACCTTATGGTTCTAAAACTAGTCTTCAAGGTGAAAGATATAAAGATAATTACAGTGGTTGCTATATAATAGCTTCCCAATGGATATACTTCACATTCCTTATAATCCCAGTGCTGTTCCATGTTATGGATTGAATTGTGGACCATCAAAATGTACATGTTGAAGCCCTAACCTGCAGTGTGACTATTTGAACATAGGACCTCTAAGAAAGTGATTATGGTTAAATGATGTCTTAGGGCGGGGCCCTAATCTAAGAGGACTGGTATCCTTGTAACAAGAGGAAAAGACCTAGCGATTGGTCTCCTTCCACGTGCAGACAGAGGGAAGACCATATTAGGGCAAAACAAGAAGGCCTCTGCCTGCAAGCCAGAAAGAGGGGCTCACTGAAACTGATTCTGATGGCACCTAGATCTGGGACTTTTAGCATCCAGGACTGTGAGAAAATACATTTTGGTTGTTTAAGCCACCCAGTCTGTGGCATTGTGGCATGGCAGCCTGAGCAGACTAACACACTCTTCGTCTTCTGTTTCTGGCTTACTTAGTCAACACTAAGCATATTTTGACAGTTATTATTCTTATGTATCTATCAGTTTGTTTATCTGACAAATCATTATCTATTTCCACTGCATGCTAGGAATTGTTTTGGTTCCAAAGTTGTTATCCAAAAGATTCTGAAATCAGATGCTCTTTCTCCAAGAACATAGATATTAGTCTTAGCCTGCCTTCTTTCGATTGCTTTCCCTTCAGCTCTTTCACCACCAAATTTAAGAGCTGATCAATGGCCACACTGCATCCAAAGAAGATATAAGTGTTCCCTTTCCCCACTCTTGGTCCTCTGTTAAGAAGGAAAAGACAATAACATTTTTGCAAGCGCTATACTAGATGTTATACATATTTTATTTTATTTTATTTAGCAATAGAGAGTGGAGAAATCTTCAAGAATTGTAGTAGTTGAAGATTATTCTATAGGATTATAATTCAAATACCAGTAATAAAAAAGTTTTAAATTTAGAACTTTGGCTTCAAAAGATAAATTTATAACATCTCAGCAATAATGGTTTCCACCTCCATAAGATCTCCACAAAGACTGTCATGTTTCTTTCTATTCCATCTTGTCTGAGCTGCAGCTTGACTTGTCCAGTATCTTATATAAAAATTGAGATGTTAACAGAATCCAGTAGCCCAGCCTATATAGAATAGAGATGTGTATAACGAAACATAGCAGTGGCTCAAGTAACTACGTATAGCATTTAAATACACTTATCCTCTACACAATGGAAAAATAACTTTTTAGTAGCCTTCCTGCATTTTAACTTTTATGACCTGCCATTTTCTCTTAAATCAGTAAATGAAATATAGCACAGTGGCAACCTTGAAATCTATCACACAAGTAAATTTTGATATTCTATGTTTAATTTTATAAAAACTTGGGTATACTGAATCCCATGGGCATATGACCATGATTTTTTTAATATGTAGTAAATATAAATCTTTCATCTGCATAACACAGTAACTTGAATAGGTTATATATGAGACAAATCTTCAGCTTGTAGGACAGTATTTATAGCAAGAAATAGAAATATCACCAAGTTAACACATTCTCAGTATGTATCTATCAACAAGTTTAATTCGGACTCCTAAAATATTCATCCCAGGGTATAAATGCCAAGCAATACTTTAGGTTTTGCCAAATTTCTAGAACTCTCAAAATTTCACAGCAAGCTCTGAATTCCACTAAGTGATATTTTTCTTCCTCTTAATTTGTTTGGTTTGCAAAGGAAATGACATTTTCCAACATATTTCAACTTAAATTAGTGTTTTCTGCTATGAAAACATAATTTCACATCTTGGAGAAACTCAACATGACTGACTCTGAATGGCTGTTACGGAAGCAGTAGCTATTTGTGAGGCCCTTTGCAAGGATGTGCTTGGTCCACAGGGCAAAACTAAAAGAAATCTGAGGGACCATAATAGAATGCACATGACATGATCAGTCCTTAAATAATTAAATCTACTTAAACTTGTAAGATTTTTTTCAGTTGGTCTACCAAAAATTGGGCTGGTGGAAAGCTGATTAAAAATTAATCATGCATTAATTTTTAATAGTTTGCATGTGATATTTGTTTGAGTTCCCAAAAATATTTTTATATTAAAAAGAGAAAAATAACAGTTCTATTTTTTAAGACCTGGAAGCATGTAATTCTTTTCAAAAAGTGTTTGTTTGTTGATTGATCATGCCATGTCTTTGTTGTAAATAGTAACTATAGTCGTTAGCTCTGTTTGACATAAAAAAATTACCAGAGACTGGGTGGCTGGCCAAAACCATAGATCCTGATTTTTCATAGTTCTGGAAGCTAGAGTCCAAGATCAAAGTCTGTCAGGGTTGGTTTCTTGTGGTGACTCTTTTCCTGGTTTGTAGACGTCCACAGATGTCCACATCTGTCCACTGTCTGTGTCTTCACATGGTGAAGACAGAAAGTGAACTCTTTCTCTGGTAGAAAGTGAACTCTCTGATATGTCCTCTTTAAAATATATATATATATATATATATACACACACACACACACACATACACACATATATATACACACACACATATATATACACACATATATACTTATATCACATATAAATGTATGTGATACAAGTATATATATATATGTACACACACACACATATATATATTTGTATAAACGTATGTGGTACGAGCGTAATTTTGTTACATGCACAGATTGCATCGTGGTGAAGTCAGGGTTTTGAAAGTATCAATCACCCGGATAATGGACATTGTACCTGTTAAGTAATTTCTAATTATCCATCCCTATCCCACTCCCTCCCTCATTCTTCTGAGTCTTCATTGTCTGCTCTCCCACACTATACATCCATGTGTACACGTTATTAAACTCCCATACATAAGTGAGAAGATGAAATGGTTTTTTTCTCTATGTTTGAATTGTTTCATTTAAGATCATGGCCTCCAGTTCCATCCATCTTGCTACAAAAAAACACAATTTTATTCCTTTTTGTGACTAAATAGTACTCTCTTCTTAGAAAGACGCTAATTCTATTGGATCAGGGCCCACCCTTATGAACTCATTTAACCTTAATTACCTTCCTCATTGTCTTCAAATACAGTCATATTGAAAGTTAAGCTTTCAGTATATGAATTTGGGCACATGCAAGCATTCAGTCTGTAACAACCATGTTCCACCCAGCAAGCCAAAGGGTCTCTGCATTAGTGGGTTTAATATGATGAAGCTGACAGCTGACAAGTTATCTCATGGACAATGGTCCAACTAGAAAGCTCTTGTACTTTCCCAGTAAGTCAAAAGCAGCATACACCACTTGCTGATAGTTAAAATTATAGGAACTTTTCTGCTCTGCTTTGTGGTGACAGTAAAACCATGCAGCACAGCATCAAGAAAAATCCGTGTATAGAAAAACCTATAAACAAATGATACATGTTGAACATTTCAGTATAATAATTTTTTCAGGCTATTCGTGTTCCATACTGGATTTAGATATAGGTTCACAAAAATTATCTACAAAAGAAGCAAATCAAAAAGCAAATATTTTCTGAGTCTCTATTATGTGAAACCATTACCAGCCATTTAAAGACGGCTCTTCCACAAGATCTATATGGCTATTTCTAATAGTTTGTAGCATCAATAAACACTATACATCCAAAGCGCTGTGTAATGACCCTATTGTTGCACATGAGGCTTTCCCACGGAGCCCTTTATTGCTAATATAGAATGAAAGGGATACTGCTGCAAATAAATAAATGGATCAACAAGCAGCAATACACACTACATACAAAAGAAATACAACTTCTCTTTCTAAAAATTCGCTTAAAACTTCAATAATTCATCTTCTCTGCTTCTTTTTTGCCAAAGTGAAAAGGAGCAAAAGCTAAGAAGCAATGCTTTTTTCTGTATGATATTACCCACAGCTAGCTCCATGAGAAAAAAAACATGGTTAGATTTTATCTGCCCTCAGGTGAAGTTTCTCTGGAGCACAAAAAGAACACCTGTTTCTACAGTCCCGGATCTACTATTAGCTAACAATATGACCTTGGGTTAGTCATTTGGCAGTTGCCTCTCGTGAACTTTGAGTGAGAAAAACGTCACCCACCTCTTTCAGTTGTGGAATGCTACCATATGGTTTTTTAAATGTGTTTTCAGTCCACATAAGGTGCAATGATATTAGCTGCTAGAATTGACTACCCTGCAGTATGGCCAAAAGCATTGCAACAATGAGTCAAAAAGTTTAATATATGCTTGTAACTATTGACTTACAGTTCTCTTAAGAGGGAAAATAGAAGCAGTGTACAGTAAGGGATGAAATTATTTTTCCCTGGGTTTACGTGAATAAGAATGAAGTTATTCAGTCTGCCAGGTTCTCAATGTGCTATCTCAAGGGATTGCCTGGATATTTTGTTGCCCTGGGTACTCAAAAGCCTGCTCAGCTTGTGTTGTCAGAAAGTGCTACCCAAATGTTTTGGAGGCTCCAGGGTTTTCCTGTATAAGCACAGTAGAAGTACAAGCTCTAAGACTGAGTTTATGTCAAAGATCCCATTTTCTCTCCTTTACATACCCAGCTCTAAGAATGAGCTTTTGTAAATGTTTGTCCCTTTTTGAAAAAGCTAAAAACTGGGAAGTTGGTACTGTATTAAAATTATATTCCATGAAACAAAACGTTTTTCCCCTAAGCCCCCGGATTTCTCACACATCACATTTTTCAAACTTATTATTCTCGATATTTGCTTTTCACTTTCTGAATGTTTCCTCTGGTAAGATGTGGCATTTTGTCCTTGAGAAGTGAGTGCAAGTTACTATATTTTCCTTCTTGGCCACCTCATGAGACAGGCAGTGAAATGCCAAGAATAATGTAAACTGTGCAGGAAAATACCATGACGTACTACACCTAGAAATATCTCAGCTTAATAGGTGTTGTGCCATTAACGGTGAATTTTATGGAGGTAAGGAGATGTAAATCTGTCATGTAGACAGAGATTTACAATAATACCCACTTGAGTGGATGATTTTCATCACGGTTAGGACCGTCAGGGAACTTGCGTGTTTTCTTGAGTCTCTTAAGTTATGAAGGCCTCCTCCTATTACTCCAAGGTCGGGCTCTTGACCTTCCTGGGGTTGATGTTGATGACACAGTTTGCAGCTCTTCCCTTCTGTCACCACTGATGCGATTTCAATCAGTGAGGCGGAGGTTTAATTAAGTAGTATGTGTTGAAAACAATAGTTGGAACAATTTAATTTAATACTAGTTTTCTACAAAAAATGCATCTTGGATGGTTGTAGAGTGTTACATATTTGCAAGCAGTTCTAGATAGAGCCTTCATTTTCAAAAGATACACACAGCATATGATTGTGAGAAATAATTTAAACTGTATTTTTATATCTTTGTTTCATAGGTGTGACAAAACATTGAATAACAATTTTGTTAGCTATTAACGTGAAGTCATTGGGATGTAAATCGTCTTTACAATGAGCTACTCATGGACTTGGGCAATACCACTGTATTAGGAAAATAGCAACTAAAACAAATGTTCTCTTTTTATTTTTAATAAAGCACAAAACATTTTGACAGGAAAGGTACATGTAATCTTTAGTTTAACTCTTTTGGTTATAAATTGTTAACTGAACATGCTACAGAAGAAAATAATTTTTAATCTCCTACACTACTCCTTTCTTTCCATGTATTTGGATACTAGAAAATGTACACAAAAATAATTTGAGATATAATCATAACATATAATTATATAATATGTACTAAATATATATGCTAAAATAGTTTTAAGTGGGACTTCCAGGCCATTGTCTACACTCGAGTCCTAACTTTGTGACTTTACAAAGGCTATTCATTAGACAATTTTATTTTAAAATTTAAGGTAAAATTACAGGATGTATTTGATGTGCATGTGTGTATTCCAGATTATATATGAGGCAGTAATGAAATGGCAAACTGACAGTTACGGTCAGAGCTGCCAGACCTGGGATTAGGTGCTTTCCGGAGGACATAAGCTTTACCAGGGTCAGGGTTGTCAAGATTACTAATTAACTGATATTCTTCCAATGGTAAAAACATTACTGACTTTCTTCCTAGCAAAAATCCGTAGACAGAATCATAAACTGAAATTAAGCCAAAAAAGTGATTTTGCAAGATAAATATCCCCAGATTATTTTCATTTTCTCTCCATTAAAGCTACAATACCTACCATGTTTGTATGTACAGTTTTCTAGTAAATAAGGAAGGCATGCAAACTGCAGTAGTGTACAAAATAGCACCCGTGAATCCCCAAAAAGCATGATTTGCAAAGACCAAAGGAGGTGTGATGGGCCTTTGAGAAGGAGACAGTTGCAGAAGGGTGCAACAGAAAGACATCCTTACCCTTTGGCTCAGACACAGAGACAGGGCGGAAAGTATCAGCCTTCTACACCAGTCACTCCTCAAGTGCTTTATTTTTGCTTTTAAAATTTATTTATTACTTACATGATGTAATATTATGACCACAAAACATACTCATCTGTGCAAGATTCTAGATAAACAGTCTCAGTAGTGGAAAGTTGGTTGAAATGTTCCAAACACTAATACACACAGTACTATATAAACCAATTAAGATATTCAAGAGGCCACCACTCGGTGACTGCAGAAGTCAGCATAAACGTCACAGTTTTTTCAAAGAGTTTTGCAATGTGCATTAAAATATTTAATCTCATTTAATTTTAATTGTTGAGTTCTATTAAACCTTATAATTATTTCACAAATAGTAAATGATACACACATTATTGCTGAAGAAGATATAGTATTAACGGGGAAATTTAGCATCTCAATCTCCAGTTTTCACTATTCAGTCCAACCCATGAAGGACAACATGTTGTTCACGTTTACCTGTAGGTTTTAACTCCAAACTTTGGAATTTGGCACTGAGCATTTTGGTCCCAGTATCGGCCACATATAAATTTGTTTAAGGACTTTTATGATGAACCGCAAAGAGCAGGTACAAGATGAAAACATTTGTTTATTGCAGTAGCCATTCTGATAATTTAGACTCACAATCCAAGTTAACTTATTCTTCTTTTACTCTGTGTATATAGTTTCTATTTTAACTACCAATTATTTAAATTACTAGACATTCAATGACAAGAAAAAATATGTGTTTATGGCTTACATATGTATTAAATTTATTTCACACTTAAATAGAAATTAAAGTAGTACAAAGAGACACAAATGTGTTCTAAATCTATAGTTCAACAAGCACCAAGAGAAAAAGATGTCATGTTTAAATTGCTAGAAAATGCAGTTTTCTATACAGTCTTTTAGAAATATATTTACATTTTAGACTTTGAAAAGTTATGCTATGAGGAAACCTATTTCACTCAATCTAATTGCCAATTCATTTAACCATAAAACTCCATCCCTTTTAAAAATCTATCAACAAGATATTGTGTGTGTGTGTGTTTTTTAACTTCCTCAGGGTCTGATCACCCTCCTAACAAAAGTGGTCTGTGTTTCATATCACTCTGTACTTGCCCTAATTATTAAACTCTATTCTTACTACTCATGTAATTACTTAGACTAGGGGTCAGCAAACTACAACCATCAGGCCAATCGAGTCCATTGCCAGTTTGTGTAAATAAAGTTTTATTGGAACACTATCATGTTTATTTATTTACATATTGTCTATCACTGCTTCCACACTACAATGGCAGAGTTAAGTAGATGCAACAGAGAACTCATGGCCAGCAAAGCCTAAAATATTTACTCTCTAGCCCTTTAACAAAATCTTTGCTGACGCCTGAAGACAGTTATAGAAAGTTCCTTGACTGTCCATACCTACTAGCAAAATCTTTTTTATCTTCCAACTTTTGTTTTAGATTAAGAGAGTACTTGTGCAGATTTGTTACATGGGCAAATTATGTGTCACTGAGGTTTGGTGTACAAATTATTTCATCATCGAAGTAGTCAGCATAGATCCAATAGGTGGTTTTTCAGTCATCACCTTCCTCCCACCCACCATCTCAAATAAGCCCTGGTGTCTATCGTTCCCCTCTTTGTGTTCATGTGTACTCAATATTTAGGTCCCATTTATAAGAAAGAACACATAGTATTTGGTTTTGGGTTCCTGCATATTAATTCACTTAGGCTAACAGCCTCCAGGTGCATCCACCTTGCTGCAAAGCACATGATTTCATTCTTTGTGTGGCTACACAGAATTCCATTATGCATATGTAGCAAATATTCTTTATCCAGTCCACCATTGGTTGGCATCTGGGTTGATTCCATGTCTTTACTATTTTTTAAAGAAGTACTACAATGAACATATGTGGGTATGTATCTTTCTAGTGCAACAATTCGTATTTCTTTCAGTATGTACCCAAAAATGAGATTGCTAAGTTGAATGGTAGCTCTGTTTCAAGTTTTTTGAGTAATCTCCAGATTACTTTCTACACTGGCTGAACTACTTTACAATCCCAGAAACAGTGTATAATTGTTCCCTTTTCTCCACAGCATTGCCGGGCATCTGTTGTTTTCTCACTTTTTAATAATGGACATTCTGACTGATCTGAAATGGTAGCTCATCGGTTTTAATTTGCATTTCTCTAATGATCATGGATGTTGAACATTTTTAATACGCTTGTTGGCTGCATGTATGTCTTCTTTTGAGAAGTGTCTGTTCATGTCCTTTGCACATTTTTCAATGGGGTTGTTTGGTTTTCGCTTGTTGATTACTTTAAGTTCTTTATGGATTCTGGATATGAGACCTTTAGTGGATACATAGTTTGCAAATATTTCTCCCATCCTGTAGGTTGTTTCTTTACTGCTAGTTTCTTTTGCTGTGCAGAAGCTCTTTTGTCCAATCAGTTTCAACCTGTTAATTTTTGTTTTCATTACAATTGCTTTTGGAATCTTCATGAAATCATTGCCAAGGCCTATGGCCAGAATGGTATTTCCTAGGTTTTCCTGTAGGATTTTTATAGTTATAGGCTTTACATTTCGGTCTTTCATCTGTCTTAATTTTTGTTACACAGTGAAAGGAAGGGCTCTAGTTTCAATCTTCCGCATGTGGCTAGCCAGTTATTCCAGCACTGTTTGTTGAATAGAAAGCCTTGTTATTGTCAACTTTGGTGAAGAACAGATGGTTGTAGGTGTGTGGCTTAATATCTGGGTACTCTAACCCATTCCATTGGTCTATTTATCTATTTTTGTACCAGTACCAGGCTGTTTTTGTTACTATAGCCTTTTAGTATAGTTTGAAGGCAGGTAATGTGATGACTCTGGCTTTGTTCTTTTGCTAAGGATTGATTCAGCTATTCAGGCTCTTTTTTGGGTCCATATGAATTTTAGAATACTTTTTCTAAGCCTGTGAAAAAAGAAATTAGAAAATAGCATTGATCTGTAAATTTCTTTGGGCAGTATGACCATTAAGATTTTAACAATCTTAATTCTTCCTATCCATGAGCATGTAATGTTTTTCCATTTGTTGGTATTGTCTCTGATTTCTTTCAGTGGTGTTTTTTCATCCTCATTATAGAGATCTTTCACTTCCTGGTCAGCTGTATTCCTAGGTATTTTACTCTTTTCATAGCTACTGTGAATGGGATTGCATTCTTGATTTGGCTCTCAGCTTAAATGTTTATTTCTTTCTTTTCCTTTTTCTTTCTTTCTTTCTTTCTTTCTTTTCTTTTCTGTTTTTGAGATAGAGTTTTGCTCTTTTGAACAGGCTGGAGTGAATTGGCACAATCTGGGCTCACTGCAACCTCTGCCCTCCAGGTTCAAGTGATTCTCCTGCCTCAGCCTCCCAAGTAGCTGGGATTATACGTGCCTGACACCATGCCTGGCTAATTTTTATATTTTTAGTAGAGATGGGGTTTCACCACGTTGTTGGCCATACTGGTCTTGAACTCCTGACCTCAGTTGATCCACTTGCCTCAGCCTTCCAAAGTGCTAGGATTACAGGCATAAGCCGTTGCTCCCAGCCTGGACATTCTTAGTGTATAGAAATGCTACTGATTTTTGTACGTTGCTTTTGTATCCTGAAACTTTATTGAAATTGTTTATCAGTTCTAGGAGCCTTAGGGTAGAGACTATGGGGTTTTCTAGGTATGGAATTATATCATCTGTGAAGCAACATAATTTGACTTTTTCTGTTCCTGTTTAAATGCTTTTTATTTCTTTCTCTTATATGATTTCTCTGACTAAGAAAAAATTCACAAAGACATCAATAGAGGAAAAAAATAGATAAAGGAACCACATTGCATAAACTTTTCCTTGATCACTATTCTTTCAACCCATCAATTTATCTAGAGCAGGAAATACCACATAATTAGCAAGGCAACCAAAGCATATTTTGCTTTTCACCAGTAATGCCACTTCCAGTTATAAGTGGAAAACCTCTAATTACTATTTATATCTGTCCCATCCCAACATACCCACAAAATCCCATTTATACATTAAGGAACTAATATAGTCTTCTATACAACAATACTCATAAATTACAATTCTTGTACTGAATTTTAATTTTGAAATTTATTTTAACCAAAATAGCTCACTTGAACTTTAAATTATTTAATAATGAAGAGAAGTTCTCAAAACACGACTCTAAAGAGTCCAGATATCATCTTCAGAAAACCTCTACATCGTCTGTGATTTTATGCGCTTGTGTACATATGACACATGAAGGTTTTGTAAGACAGGGTATCATTTTAGCAGTACTGGAGGTTAAGAAGACCTGGTAAATGACACCAGTTCCCACGTGCGGTGTGTTCAGCAGCAACAGAGAGATGCCAAAGAGAGTCAGGCAAATCGACGCTGCCAAATTATTCCTGATCAAGTTGTCTGGAGAACGAGAAGGCCAGCAGTCACATGAGAATCAGAGGTCTAGGCTTTGTGCAAAACGGTGCTTTGAAACTTGATTTCCCTTAGTGAAGGAGTAGATGGAAAATTTTCATCTAACAGTAAAGAGAAATGGTAAGTAACTTATCTGCTCTTTACAGGGCTCTAGATGGAAAAGATTTGTGATGATGACAACAGTAAAAGTACCGATGATAAAGTCTCCTCCGGGTGTTTGCCATCATAAACATACTCTCCCTAGGGTTTACCAATACCACAGTCGGTAAAAACTCAAACTGACTAAAACAGAATTGTCCCAGATTATTCTTTACACAACCTGCTGCCCAGCAGAAGAAAATGCAAATTCTCATTGAAAATGTATTAATATACTATATACACACACACGCATACACACACACACACACACACACACACACACACACACACACACACACTTTTTCTTTAAAGTCAGAGTCTCGTTCTGCCACCCAGGCTGAAATGCAGTGGTGTGACCTCAGCTCACTGCAACCTCTGCCTCCTGGGCTCAAGAAATTCTCATGCTTCAACTTCCCAAGTAGCTGTGATTACAGGCATGCACCACCATGCCGGGCTAATTTTTGTATTTTTAGCAGAGATGGAGTTTTGCCTTTTTGCCCGGGTTGGTCTCAAAACTCCTGGCCTCGAGTGATCTGCCTGCCTTAGCCTCCCAAAATGCTGGGATTACAGGAGTGAGTCACTGCACCCAGCCCAAAATGACAGATTTGAGTAGATGTGACAAAGAATGCATTCTCCTCAAATCCTAAAATGCTATTATCCGGGCCACTGCAGGGTGAAAAAAAGGCAAACTCTGGATTAAACAAATACTTAAAGACAGGTAATAAAAATACCAAGAACAGGGAGATCCCTACATTTGATCATAAACTGCTCTATTTTACCATACAACTCCAGAGAAATTATAGTTCAAAGTGTAAAGTAGCAAAGAAATTAGAACATTCTAAAACCTTCTAGAATGTGTTTTGTTAGATATGGGTATAGCAGCTTTTTACATTAACTCTGCAGTTGCCTTCAGTTATTGTTAATTCTATTATCTTATTAAAAGTAGATTATCTTTACAAGAATTGTTTTAAAGTAAAAAAATATGTTTTATATATTTACCTACATATTTACTACTTCTGACACTCTTCATTCCTTTGTAGTTCAGAGTTATCCATCTGACATCATTTTGCTTTTCCCAGAGAAATTGCCTTTAACATTCCTTATTGTGCTGGTCTTCTGGTAATAAAGTATCTAACCTTTTGCTTGGCTTAAAACATTTTTATTTTGCTTTCATTTATTAAGGATATTTTCACTGGATATAGATTTCTAAATTGACAGTGTTTTGTTGTTCCCCTACCTGCACTGCCCAGTCCTTTTTATTTTCTTAATTAAAAAAAATTTATTTTTAATTATTTTGAGACGGAGTCTTGCTCTGTCGCCCAGGCTGGAGTACAGTGGCATGATCTCGGCTCATTGCAACCGCTACCTCCTGGGTTCAAGCGATTCTCCTGCCTCAGCCTCCCGAGTAGCTGGGATTACAGGCACACGCCACCATGTCTGGCTGACTTTTGTATTTTTAGTAGACACGGGGTTTTACCATGTTGGTCAAGCTGGCCTCCAGCTCCTAACCTCAAGAGATCCATGCACCTCAGCCTCCCACGTGCTGGGATTACAGGCATGAGCCACCGTGCCCAGCTACCCAGTACTTTTTAAATGTTATTCTATTGATTTCTGACTTGCATTGCTTCTGATGACAAGTTGATGACTCTTATCTTTATCCTTGGTTTCGATGTCTTTAAGTGTTGTGCTTTGAAGGTACACAGTCAAATACCTTGTGGTTCAGCTTTATCCTTCTGAGGCTTGTTTCTAATCTTTGTTGGGCCAAGTGTAGGATATCCTTTTACTCCAGATTTTATTACTGTGAGTGAGCTTGACTATTCAAGGATCTTTATTGAACACCCCACATGTTCACTGAGGTGTTTCCAGTCTGGCTGATCAGAAGTGGAACATATCTCAGTCCTGTGTAAATTTGGGGCATATTCAATGGGTAGCTCCCCGTAGTTTTTGCTTGGCCTCATACCATTTTACTTAGGCATTTCCAGACTAGTACAGATTAGCATTTTATAATAAAAATGAGAATCTTCTCCACATAGCTCCCTCCTCTCCAGTACTCTGCCCTGCAAATCCTCATCAACTCAGTCTTCTGACCGCCATCTCTATCTTCTCAACTCAGTAAGTGCACTATATTTTGCTTGGGTCTCACAATCCCCACCCCCAACCACACACACACACACACACACACACACACACACACACACACACAGCACTTTCCAGAAGTGCCTTCAGACAGAAAGACGGGGAAGTCATAGGGTCTGTCTTATTTTTTTGGGTGGGGGGATGGGTAATGGTAGTATGTCTTCATCTGTCCATGGTCTGCAAACACCTGTTTTGCATATTTTCTCTGGTTTTCTAGTCGTTTATGGTAGAAAGCCAGTATGGTACAATTATTCAAATTCAGGCAGAAATGGAAGTTAGCAGGTTGTTTTAATCATGAAGATGGGCTTCCATATTCCATTTCTTAGTTATGGAATGCTCCTAAAATCCTGTAGAACTCCTAGCACACGGATGCTAGTGCTGATTAAGCCATCACACATGTTGTTGATATTAGGTATTTTAATGTTCAAATATTTGGGGATTCCTTGTGTATTTTAATTGATAAATATTTGGAGGATTCCTGGGTATTTTAATTTCCACATATTTGGAGGGTTTCTATTTTATTTTTATTCATTTATAATTTAATTCTATTGGCATCAAAGAAATTAATCTGTATTATTTTCTTTATTTAAAATATATTTAGACTTGGGTAGTTTCTCCTTTTACAATTTATTGTAGTATTACTACAATGAATTAAAGTTAATTACCCATTAACTTTAAGTATATTTCTAAAAGTACTCTGGGGGTAGATTATAAATTTATGCCATAAAAGCAAATTAGGAATACATGCGAATGAAACCTCCAAGGTAAACTCTAAAGATAATCTGTGATCCTTTACCTTAAAAATTCTGTGATCTCTTGCTGGAAGTGGAGTGAAGAAATAACACTGGCGAATCTGCTGTTATTGTTTGCTTTGTGGGTAGGCACAATATGCAAGTCAAAGAATTACTGGAGGGCAGGCGATGGCTGAAAACAAGTACTAAATGGCAAGGTAGACAGTGGCAAAAGGGAGGGGCACCAGGAAGGGACGCAATTGTATTATTCCCGAGAGAGATTCAGAGTGGAAAACAGTACTCTTTGCTATCTCACTCAGATCTCATGATGACTAGTGGTTGAGACTGGGAGAAGCCATTTTAACTGTTTTGTGAAGAGCAGGGAAAGAGATGTTTGCTGAGTTAAGAGTTCTTCCTGAAAACTCTACTTCATATTTACATAGAAGAAATGATACAATGTTCTCTGTTGAATCAACATACAGGAAGCTAGCTATAACTACAGTTTGGCTCACATTTTGTAGCCTTTATCTGCCATTTTAATTATTTTCATGTTTTAAATTTTTGTCAGATATGTATACATATGTGTGTGTATATTTTTTTATGAGTTACAAATGGATATTAACTAAAATGATATATATATTATATATATGTATATAAAACTGTATATATAATCAGTTTGTATACATATACATAATGTATATATAGGTCATTATATATGTATATATAAAACGTGTCTCTGTGTGTGTGTGTGTGTGTGTGTGTGTGTATCAGTTCCAGTTGACATCCATTTGTAGCCCATAAGAATTACACAGCAAAAAACCTGTAGTCCGCTTGCCAGCTGTAGAGGAGCTAAACCTTTTCCATAGAAAATTTTACCTGCAATCATGTTTGGGTTATTTTTTTCTAGTTGATAGTGGTCTCTTCAGGTACAAGGGGACTATATTGTCCTTGAGTCCATCCATGTAGGACACAGGCACCTGCGCTTCGTTCTGTGAAACCAAGTTGCTTGTTCTAGGACTCTATGGTCTCATGATATCCTTTTTCCTCACACTTCATTTCTTTCCAATGTTTGTTCAATTATCAATTTATCAGCGAGAACTTTTCTGACCATCTTATTCACACGTGCCTTTTCACATACCTGTACCATCCCATTATGTTTCCCTTATTCTGCTTCACTTTCCTCTACAACATTTTATCAATACGTATTTATCATATTTATTTTATTGTTGATCACTACTCCCCTCACCATCCCATTAGGTTTCCCTTATTCTGCTTCACTTTCCTCTACAACATTTTATCAATATATAACTTATTACATTTATTTTGTTGATTATCACTCCCCTCACTAGAATGTAAGCATCATCCCAAGAGGAACATTTTCTTGTTTGGTCACTGCCAAATCCTTAGTGCCTATACTTCTAGTATATAGTAAATAAATGTTTGATAATTAAACAAAAAAAATAAATAAATCCAAAATGTTCATCTAACTACAAATCATCTTTGCAGATTGATGAAACTACAATAAATGTTGCCAAAGTCTGTGCTCCCACGGGCCCGGTGAAAGCCAGTACCCTTCCACATGTGGCTATTCTTCAGTGTATGCATATTTAACCCCTTGAATAGCATTTCCTTATTCTAAATCTTTTTTTTTTTTTTTGAGGTGGAGTCTTGCTCTATCACCCAGACTGGAGTGCAGTGGTATACTCCCAGCTCACTGCAACCTCCACCTCCCCGGTTCAAGTGATTCATTTGCCTCATCCTCCCAAGAGGTTGGTATTACAGGCGCCCACCACCATGCCCGGCTAATTTTTTTATTTTTAGTAGAGATGGAGTTTCACCATGTTGGTCAGGCTGGTCTGGAACTCCTGACCCCAAGTGATTTCCCCACCTCAGCCTCCCAAGTGCTGTGATTACAGGAGTGAACTGCTGCGCCCAGCCTGTGCTAAATCACTTTTAAGAATATATGTGATATTTTAATACTTGCATATAATGTGTTATGATTAAATCAGGTCGTTAGAGTATCTATCACCTCAAACATTTATTTATTTCTTTGTGTTAGGAAAATTCCAAATCTTCTTTTCCTGCTATTTTGAAATGTACAATAAATTATTGTTAACTGTGTCAACTTACTGTGCTACTGAGCACTAGAAATGGTTCCTTGTATCTGGCCATATTTTTGTACCCATTAATCAACGTCTCTTCATCCACTTCTCCCTCCTTCCTTTTCCATCCTCTGGTAACTACACTGTTCTACTCTCTACTTCATGTGATCCATGATTTTAGCTCCCACATATGAGTGAGAACATTATGCTATTTCTTTTTCTGCAGTTGTGGGATATGTCCCTAAGGGTTTATATATCTTTACTATCTCCACATGTTTTCAGGAAGGCACAAATGAAATACAGTATCTTAAACTCCTTCTTAAATTGGTCCTCTTCTTTCTCTAATACGTATATAAGATTTTTCTTGAATCTGGCTATCCTTTTTCCTTTACTTCCACTTTGATTTCTGGTCCAGACCAGGTATCTGGTCTATAAGCCGACCTAAACATCTATTGTTTGGATAAATCTTCTTTATCTTCACTTTCTTCAGTATAAAAGTGGTTAACAGCATGCACCTGGAAGCCAGATCCCTCATCCTTCAGCTCTACAATTTACTATCTACACTGCCTTGAACAAATTACTTAACTTCCCTGTGCCTCAACTTATGCAGCTATAAAATACAAACAATAATAGCATACCTGTCATGTAGGATTATTGTAAAGATGAAATGACTTAACATACATAGAATGCTTAGAACAAGACCTGACACATAGTAGACACTCTCTTAGGATCGGCTGTATTTACTGTAATCTTAGGCAGGAGGTGTTCTATCAGAATAACATCTTACCCAGTGCTAGGCTTTATCCAATATGGTCCCACCATGCCCACTCCATATATCTCATCTTTACTGGATCTTCCCTTGGAACGTTTGTCCTCAAAGTGTGTTATCTGAAACAGCAGCATCAACTTCACCTGGAACTTATCACGAATTTCCATCTTGGGACTCATCCCAGACCTACTAATTATAAATGCTAGGGCTGGGACCAACCAAACTGTTTTAACCAGCCCTGCACATAATTCTGTGCATAGTCAAGTTTTAAAACCACTGCCTTGGATTCCTAATTCAATAAGTCTCTGGACTATGTGAGCAAGCAGCAGCCCTGGCTATAGCACTTTTATCACCTTGAAAAATAGGCATTTTTAGTCTTCTGTTTATTTTCCTGGTCTTTCACTTTCAAATCTCTTCAGATTCTCTGAAACCACTTGGTTGGCTGTTACACTCTTCTCTGAGGCAGTTTCCCGATTACACATTCTGACACTTGGATCCCACTTTAGAAATTAATATTTAATTGGTCTAGGTGTGCCTTGACCATCAGAATTTTTTAAATGCAAGTAAGGTTGACAGAACTGATCTATATAGTCTTGTTCAGGCACTAGTGATTCTAAATTTCTTTTTCTAGATCTTAATATGAGAACAGTATTTTCCAACCTCCCTCAATGATTTAAATTATTTAGGTCCTTGAAAAAAATACAAATTCCAAGGCCTCATTTCAATTCCAGTAACTCAGAATCTTCAGAGAAAGCCCCAGGAAGTGGTATTTTTAACAAGTACCTTAGGTGATTCTTTTCATTATGGAAATTTAGAGAAGAGTAATACATAAAATATAAATAAATATGTGTGATTCTTGCCACTTTTTATTAAAGGACAAGAATACTGTCTAGATTAGTGCACTGAACCCAGAATTATATCTCTTAGTTTTCTATTATTTTTATCTTTTTCCCATTAATTGTAATGTCACCAATCAAAATATTATTCTATTAGAGTTTCAAGGGACCAAAGTATGTGACATAGACCTATGTTTTAAAATGACAGTGCAACACCAGGGCAATTTTCAAAAAGAACAAAACCTGGATTCCTTGCTGATCTTGAAAGATGACTACTTGCTTGCTCACAGTGTAAACCAAGTTTACTATCTCATGTGAAAAACTATCACTGATATTAATCTGAAAAACAATTTACATTAAAATGAGCATTTATTTTAAATGAAATAAAACTTCATATAGAGATTATAATCTTATTGGTTATATGATAATAAAATACCAACTAATTATTACAAAGCTAGCATTTGTGAAGTTAAATAATTATTTGGCAAGGAAGATTATGAAATCCGAATTAAGACACTAAGAAATTTAATTTGTCAAAATTACCATAAAACTTGCACAATGTCTCTTTGGAATTAATGAGACAGAACTCTGTGTGGTAGTTGCATTACAGGGTAACTTTATGTATTTCTAATGTAATAAGCATGATTTTATCAATTAAATACACAGCTTTTAGTATTTAGCTGGTAACAGTTATCTTGCTAAGTGACAAGAAATATATTCATTAGGTTATGTGATTTAATTTACTGTCATAAAATTTATTATGCATGGTAAATGTTCAAAATAGCTGAACTCATTTCACCACATTTAGGACTCATTCAGAGAATACAGCTCCTATGTTTTTCTTGAAACTTTAATCTTAATTGAGATCATTTGGCTCAGGAAAAATGCATCTGTAGCCAGGCTTAAAGATCGTGGCTACCTGAGGAATATCAGTTATTTTCCTTTTGAATTATTCAATAACTATGACTGTTTTGATCTGTACACATTTTCAAAACAGGGAGGGTTTAAAACTATCTATTCTAGCTGTCAAATACTAAAGCACAATGAATAGCCCATAATAATAATTTACGACAACTGCTTCATGCAGAATTCAAAGTATAAATGAGTTACATAAATATAATATTGTTATGTCCTTTAACTTATTGATATATAATAGTTTAAATATTTCGGAGATACATGTAATATTTAATAAATATCTACATACAATACGTAATGGTCAAATCAGGGTAACTGGGATATCTATCACCTCAAACATTTATCATTTTTTATTCTTGCCTCAGCCTCCCCAGTAGCTGGGACCACAGGCTCATGCCACTACGTCCAGCTTTTTTTTTTTTTTTTTTTTTTTTTTAATCGAAACGGGGATTTGCTATGTTACCCAGGCTGGTCACAAACTCCTGAGTCAAGTGATCCACCTGCCTCGGCCTCCCAAAGTGCTGGAATTCCAGGTGTGAGCCACATCTTGCATAAATAAAATAGTTTTAAACTAAAGAGAAAAAACACAGGATAGCTCTTTTTAACGCAGGGCTCCAGGGCCCGCGTAATCATTGGGAAATCTGCCTCGCAGGGCCAATTCTGTTCCCATCTTGTTCCCACCAAACTGCCTCAAACCTTCCCCTACCATCTTCCAGACCAACGCTTGCCTTTCCATCCAAACTCACTCTTCTACACCCTACTTTCCCTTCTCTATTCAATGTAACAGCGAGTCTAATTTACGGCACAGCAGGAACTCAATCCCCTGTGTTTGCTGAAGGGGTGCTTCTCACATTCTAATGTGCATAGGAACCACCTGCAGATCTTGTCAAAATGCAAATTCTGATTCTATAGACTGGGTGAATCTGTAATTTGCAGTTCTGTCATGCTCCTGAAAGACTCTGGAATTCTGCTTGTTCGCAGTTTAAATAGAAAGAGGTTGCTATAGTTTGGTTTGTTTGACCCCTCACATCTCATGTTGAAATTTGATCCCCAGTGTTGGAGGTGGTACAAAGGGGAGGTGTTTGGGTCCTGAAGGTAAATCCATCAGGAATGGCTTGGTGCTGTTCTCACGGTAATTAGGGAGTTCTCACTGTAGCTCTATTAGCTCCTCAGTCCCTTTGAGATCTGGCTGTTAAAAAGAGCCTGGCATTTCCCCCAAGAGAAATGGGAAGTGCTTCCCCTCTTGTTCTCTTGCCGTGAGATCTCTGCATACACCAACTGCCCTCACCTCGCTGTCAGTGGAAGCGGACCAAAGGCTGGAACGGAAGCAGAGCTGGGACTGTGCCTCCTGGATGACCTACAGAACCGTGAGACTTCTTATAAGTCACTCTGTCTCAAGGATTCCTTTATAACAACACAAACGGACCAAGGCAGGGGCTATACAATAGCTTTTTTCAAGTTAGAGTGATATCGTTCCCATCTGGTCCAAGTGGGACCAGTGCTTCAGAAAAATGAAGATTGCTTAGCTTAATTCTAAACCCACTGAATTTGAATCTCTGCAGGCTGAGTCCAGGAATTTGTAATTTTAATAGTCTCTGCAGGTGATTCCTGTATACCCCAAAAGTTAAATTACAAGTTCATCTTCAACCTCATTCCCAGTTCTTTCATCTCATAGCTGTGTGTTTTGAGAGTTATCTTCTATAGATAACATTCTAATCCAAAGCAGCAAACCAAATAGTGGAGGCAGTAAAATAAAATGACAAGTGAGGTAAGAAATAGTTTGGGAAGAGTGTGGCATTCGATCAATGATGTCCTATGTCTTTTTTCCAAACAAAAAAAGCAGCCCCTTTATTTTATTTGATGTAGGGGACTTTAAAGATTACATAAGCATTTCTGGTAAATAAAGTTTTCTGTGCTATTAGCAGTGGTGAGAGCGTCTTCCAGAGCATGTGAGTCTCTGAGTTATCTCTCTGTTTCCAACTTGCCAGCCTTCTCTTTCTGACATTGCTTCCATTACCACTACTTGGTACCACATGGTGGATGCTAAGTCATTGCTGGTAATTACATGCTTCAGTAGAAACTTAGATCCAGCATGCTCAGGAGAGCGTAAACGCTGTCATGAAAATTTAAAAATAGAATCTCAAGCATGTGGCCTCTCAAAAGATCTACGTGCAGCTTTCAACATCAGCGTTTCAAAAGAAGTGAACATACTCTAAACTGAGCAGGTTTCTTCTGAAAATCTGAAGATTAAATGTATCCAGGAGATCTTGTGCAAAATCGCCAAAAAAGCCATAAATGAAATGACTTCCTGAAAGAACAGCTGCTGAAAACACTCCCAAACATATATAGACTTTATACAGCATTTACTCTGCCCTTACACTGCCACCCTTTTTCTCACAGGTAAGTCACTGCTCATGCCAATTTTGTTGACTTCCACAGCTTAGAAGTTTGCTGTTTTATAGATAGGTATGTTGAGTATATTCAGATATTTCTGAGGAAGTGATATTCTGAGTAGTATTTTTTGACATTACTTTGTGTTCTGCAGATGAACTCAATTTTAAGCATGGTATGTTTTGTTGTTCAAAGCAGAATCCAACAGTAAGTCAAGATTTTATAAATTCTATACAGAGGTACACAATTTAAAACTTTGACATTTGTAGAAATGTGTAAGGATTCATGTCAAATTTGGTTTAATCTAAATCACTCTGCCTAACCCTAAGGAAAAATTAAATAGTGAAAGAAATCTTTGATATCAGGGAATAGAAATAGTCATACTGTGTCAATATAAATACATATATAGCAAAAATGAAAGAAAGTAAGGAAGAAAAGGGTTAAAAGAAAAAAGAATCTCAAACAGAACTCTGGTACATTAAAAACTAGAACAGCAAATTTTCTTACTATATTTGATCATATAAATACCGCTTTAACTTCTACTTATCTCAACTATATGCTTCATTTTATAAATCAAATGCTTTCTTATTATATGTCAAAAAATAAAAATTCAATTTAGTTTTCAAATACATATGAAAAGCTAGTAAATAGCATTGTAAGATGCAAAATTAGGCAATGTGGAGAACGAAATTATAAATAAGAAACTTTACTCTTGAGATGATAGTCACAGTGTCGGGAGAGGACAGGGTTGTTAATAAGGTAACCCTACAAACACATATATTAATAATCAGGATATAAATGATATAGGAGGTAGACAGTGCAACAGGGTTCAGTGGAGGGACTTCACATAGGTAGGGGAGATCGAGGATGGCTTCCTGATGTGAATGCTTTTTGAATGGAACCCTGACACTTGATGAATGAGACTCTGATGCTTGATTAATAGGACCCTGATATTTGCATAAGATTTTGAAAGAATGAATTTGAAAACGAAGACCAAGCAGAAACCACAATAAAAAGACAAAGGTTGGAAAAGAGAGGATATGTTTGGCTGTATTGTGGATTTGAGTTCCTTTTGGGTTCCTGGAAAGAGGAAGTTGACATGTTGCTAATGACATGGTAGGAAGCCATATTGCAGAAGCGCTTTAGTAAGCAGAGGACCCTTTTTATACATCAACAGTGGAAAATATTTTAATGCTTCAAAGAATTAGATGTACAGACATTGAGGAGATAGAAACTATAGAACGTCGTAATGGGTTATATGGAAAGTTTAGTAGAGAGATAAGCGTGAGATGCAGTGGAGGAACCTCAAAACTAACTCTAGGGATTACAGTTTAAATGATTTAAAAATACAATGTATTTTATATATATGTGATATATATACATTAAAAATTTTCATTTCAATTCAAATATAAAACATTTTGCCTCAGATGATCACTTGCTCTGCTTTGCTCATCTAAATAATTGTTTTAATTATCTACTTTCTTTAGTCTTTTTAAATTAACATGGATGAATTGAATTATATTGCGAAGCACATACATAAACTGAACATAAAGATAGCTCCTGCAATGCAGATCATGCCTGACTGATGGAGCGCTCCAGTGATGTAGCCTCTCCTGGTATGCACCAGATCACCCGCTCCCTCCCAGCACACATCGCTTTGCTGCTGATTGTCTGAACAGGTGGGTTTTGCTTACCTAGCCCAACAGTGCACACAAGTGAAGTCCAGCCATACTTCCACTGCTGTGACCACCACTGCAGACTGAGTCTTGATGGGCACAGAGCCAGCAAATTCTGACTTTCCTAGTTACCTGCCCTTGCACTAACACTGCATAGAGAATAGCAGATCCTCTCCCTCTTTGAGCAATCACTCCTGCTTGCAGGGAACAGAGAAGGCACCCAGACCTGAGCCAGCCAGCACCCAGCCCCTGAGCCAATACCACCTCTAGCATGACCATGCACAGTCTCCAGAAGGGGCTCCCTCCTCATGCCTCCACAGCTTCCTCATCTCTGCCTTCCTGTGGGCAGAATACACATTCTTCTCATCACCACATGGCACATACTCTGAAATTGATCACATAATAGAAAGTAAAACACTCCTCAGAAAATCCAAAATAACTAAAATCATAAGAAACAATCTCTTGGAGCACAGCACAATCAAATTAGGAATCAAGACTAAGAAAGTCACTAAAAACCATACAGTCACATGAAAATTGAATAATCTGCTCCTGAGTGATTTTGGGGTAAATAATGAAATTCAGGCAGAAATGAAGAAGTTATTTAAAACTAATAAGAACAATGATACAACATATGATAATCTCTGGGACACATCTAAGGCAGTATTAAGAACAAAATTTGCCGAGGTGGGCGGATCATCTGAGGTCAGGAGTTTGAGACCAGCCTGGTCAACATGGTGAAAACCCATCTCTACTAAAAATACAAAGATTAGCTGGGCATGGCGGCACATGCCTATAAGTTCAACTACTCAGGAGGCTGAGGCAGGAGAATTGCTTGCACCCAGGAGGCGGAGGTTGCAGTGAGCCAAGATCATGCCACTGCACTCCAGCCTGGCACCTGGCAACAGAGCAAGACTCTGTCTCAAAAATAAAACAAAACAAAAACAAAAACAAAATTTATAGCACTAAATGCCCACATCAAAAAGTTAGAACGATCTCAAGTTAGCAACCTAACCACACAACTAAAATAGCTAGAGAAATAAGAGCAAACAAAACTAAAGACAAAAACCACCTGATTCCTCAATAGATGCAGATAAAAGTTTTCAATAAGAAACAAATACCCACCTAGCAGAAGACAAGAAATAACCAAAATCAGAGCTAAACTGAAGGAAATCAAGACACAGAAAAACTATTCAAGCGATCAAGGTATTCAGGAACTGTTTTTGTTGAAAAAATTAGTAAAATTACTAGCTAGACTAATAAAAAGCAAGAAAGAGAAGATGCAAATAAACACAGCCAGAAATGACAAGGGGAATATTACCACTGACCACACATGAATACAAATAACCATCAAAGAATATTATGAACACCTCTATGCTCATAAACTAGAAAATATAGGAAAGATGGACAATATGCACCCTCCCAAGACTAAACCAGGAAGAAACTCAATTCCTGAACAGACCAATAACAAGCTCTAACATTGAATCAGTAATAAATAGCATACCAACCAAAAAATCCCCAGGATCAGATGGATTCACAGCTGAATTCTACCAGCTGTACAAATAAGAATTGGTACCATTCCTGCTTAAACTACTTCAAAAAATTGAGGGGGAGGTATTCTTACTCATTCTATGAGTCCAGAATCATCCTAATACCAAAACCTGGCAGAGATACAACAAAACAAGAAAACTTTAGGCCAATATCCTTGATGATCTTTAAGGCAAAAATCCCAAACAAAATACCAGCAAACTGAATTCAGGTGCACATCAAAAAGCTTATCTAAAATCAAGTAGACTTTATTTCTGGGATGTAAGTTTGGTCCAACATATGCAAATCAATCAATGTGATTCAACACATAAACAAAACTAAACCAAAAACCACCTGATTACTCAATAGATTTCTCAATAGATGCAGATAAAAGCTTTCAATAATATTTAACACCCTTTCATGTTAAAAACTCTCAATAGACTAGGTATTGAAGAGACATATCTCAAAATAATGAGAGCCAGCTGTGGTAAATCACAGTCAACATCATACTGAATGGACCAAAGCTGGAAGCATTCCCCTTGAAAACTAGTGAAGGAGAAAGATACCCTTCCTATTTAACATGGCTTCCAAAGTCCTGGCCAGGGCAATCAGGCAAAAAAAAATAAATAAATAAAGGGCATTCAAATAGAAAGAGAGAAAGCAAAACTATCCCTAGAAAGGTGACATGAACCTATACCTAGAAAAGCTCATAGTCTCAGCCCAAAAGCTTCTTAAGCTGAAAAGCAACTTCAGCAAAGTCTCAGGATACAAAATCAATGAAAAAATCACAAGCATTTCTATACATCAACAGTAGACACAAAGAGAGCCAAATCATGAATAAAGTCTCCTTCACAATTACTACAAAGAGAATTAAATACCCAGGAAGACAGCAAGAACCTCTTCAAGGAGAACTACAAACCATTGCTCAAGGAAATCAGAGAAGACACAAACAAGTAGAAAAACATTTCATACTCATGGAGAGGAAGAGTCGACATCATGAAAATGGCCACACTGCTCAAAGTAATTTATAGATTCATTGCTATTTCCATTAAACTGCCATTGAAATTCTCCACAGAATTAGAAAAAACTGCTTTAAAATTCATATGGAACCAAAAACAAGCCCTAATAGCCAAGACAACCCTAAGCAAAAAGAACAAAGCTGGAGGCCTCACATTACCAGACATGAAAACATACACCAGGCTACAGTGACCAAAACCATATGATTCTGGTACAGAACAGACACACAGACCAATCAAACAGAATAAATAACCCAGAAGTAAGGCCACACACCTCCAAACATCTGACCTTTGACAATTCTAATAAAAACAAGCAATGGGGAAAATATTCCCTATTTAATAAATGGTGCTGGAAAAGCTGGCTCGCCGTATGCAGAAAACGGACACTGGATCCCTTTTTAACACCGAATACAGAAATTAACTCAAGATGGATTAAAGACAAATGTAAAACCCCAAACTGTAAAAACCCCAGAAGAAAATATGGGTGATACCATTTAGGACATAGGCATGGGCAGAGATTTTATGACACTAAAGCAAAAATTGACAAATGGGATCTAATTAAACTAAAGAGCTCTGCACAGCAAAAGAAACTATCATCAGAATGAACAGACAACCTATAGAATGAGAGAGAATTTTTTTAATTTGTCCTTCTGACGCAAGTCTACTAACCAGAATCTACAAGGAATTTCAATAAATTTACAGGAAAAAAACAAACAATTTCATTAAAAAGTGGGCAAAGGGCATTAACAGATACTTCTCAAAAGAAGACATTTATGTAGCCAACAAACATATTTAAAAAAACAAGCTCAACATCACTGATTAGAGAAATGGAAATCAAAATCACAGTGGGATACCATCCCATGCCAGTCAGAATGACAATTATTAAAAAGTAAAGAAACAACAGATGCTGGCAGGACTGTGGAGAAATAGGAACACTTTTACATTGTTGGTGAGAATATAAATTAGTTCAGTCATTGTGGAAGACAGTGTGGCGATTCCTGAAAGACTTAGAACCAGTAATATCATTTGACCCAGAAATCTCATTACTGGGTATATACCCAAAGGAATATAAATCATTCTATTATAAAGACACATGCACCGGTATGCTCATTGCAGCACTATTCACAATAGCAAAGACATGAGATCAACCCAAATGTGCATCAGTGATAGGCTAGATAAAGAAAATATGGTACACATGCACTATGGAAAACTGTGCAACCATATAAAGGAACGAGATCATGTCCTTTTGCTGGGACATGGATGGAGCTGGAAGCCATTATCCTCAGCAAACTAATGCAGGAACAGAAAGCCAAACACCACATGTTCTTTTTTATAAGTGGGAGCTGAAAATGAGAACACCATGGACACAGACGGGGAAAACACATACACCAGGGCCTTTCGGGGTTGGGGGTGCGGGAGGAAGAGCATCAGAACGAATAGCTAATGCATTCAGGGCTTAATACCTAGGTGAGGGGTTGATGGGTGCAGCAAACCACCATGGCACATGTTTACCTATGTAACAAACCTGCATGTCTTGCACATGTATCCCCGAAATTTAAAATAAAATACAATGTTTATACTTGGGGGAAAAAAAAAGAACTCTTTCTACGTGGCTATCTTATCTTCCTGCGTTCTTAAAGCTCATTGGTAATAAAGATTCTGGTTCCATTTTAAATAAATAAATAATTACTTTAATTTTAAAAACACCTCTAAGTGAAATAATTGGCTTTAAGAAATACAAGGTGGCCAGGCGAAGTGGCTCACGCCTGTAATCTCAGCACTTTGGGAGGTCGAGGCGAGCGGATCTCAGGGTCACGAGATGAGACCATCCTGGCTAACGCGGTGAAACCCTGTCTCTACGAAAATACAAAATATTAGCCTGGCGTGGTGGAAGGCGCCTGTAGTCCCAGCTACTCAGGAGGCTGAGGCAGGAGAATCGTTTGAACCCAGGAGGCGGAGGTTGCAGTGAGCCGAGACCTCGCCACTACACTCCAGCCTGGGTGACAGAGTGAGACTCCATCTCAAAAAAAAAAAAAAGAAAGAAAGAAAAAGAAAAAGAAAGAAATACAAGTACTGTTTTTCTTTACAGAAGGAAAAAAATAAGGGATTTGATTTTTTTCTTAGCCAAGAGTATTAGTTTTTCATTGCTGTATAACAAATCATTACAAAGAGGTTCAGAATCATGCAAATGTGTTATCTCACAGATTTGGTGAATCTGGACACTGGTTAATTGTATCATCATGAGACTCAGGGCCATCTTTCAAGCTCACTGGTTGTTGGCAAAATCCTTTTCCTTGCATCTATAAAACTGAGATTGCTGCTTTATTGCCGGCTGTCAGCCATGTGTTGTTCTAGCTTCTAGAAGCCACCCACTGTTCCTTCTGAAGTGCCCTCTTCACACAATGGCGGTCTGTTTCTTTAAGGCCAAGAAGAGAACATCACTGCTGCTTCAAGTCTCTGCATCATCAGGAAGCTCTCAGTCTCTGCTAATGCCTTGACTGATAAGGTCAAGCCTACCCAGGATAATTTCCATGTCACCTTATTTGTAGCTTTAATTCTACCAGGAACACAGCAACATTCCCTCACCTTTGTCATCTGATGGAACCTAGCCACAGCAGTGACACTCATTCTATCACCACTCAAGGGGAGTGGCAACACAGGACATGTACTCCAGGGTATGGGGAAATTTCGAGGAGCATATCAGAATTCTGCCTACCACATCGATAAAGAGATTGCCCTGAATTTAAACGTCTTTCCTTTCTTTCCTAAAGGGAGATTTGTTTACTAGTCACTCAATATGTGGGTTCTATCTCTCAAATAAAGAGTAACAGAAAAAAAGACAATTATTAAACGCTCTTTCTTAGTCCATGTTGCGTTGCTGTAACAGAATACGAGACACTGGGTTATTTATAGAGAAAAGAAACTCAGTTGACTCATGGTCCTGGAGGATGGAGGTCCAAGATCAAGATCAAGTATCTGATGAGGATCTTCTTGCTGCATCAACCCATGGCAGAAGGCAGAAGGGCACGTGAGAGGAAGAGAATGAGAGATTATACTGGCAGCCTCAAACCCTCTTACAAGTAGCATTAATCTGTTCATAAGAGTGGAGACCTCATGGCCTAAACACCTCCCATTGGTCCACCTCCCAACACGGTTGCACTGAGGATTAAGTTTCCAACATGTGCTTTTGGAGCTTTTTATGGAGCTTTTTTCAAACCATGGCACTGTTTATTACAACTCGCCCACCTTCCTTGAAGAAGAGTCTTTGGGAACTTTTGCTTCAGATTGACACCAACTGCTGTCCCAGTTTTGGGAGCACAGGCCTAGTGCTGACGCAGTACTTTCACATCCTCTGATTGGAGGCAGCAGACACCTGTAATCCCAGCTACCAGGAAGGCTGAGCAGGAGGATCATCTGAAGCCAGGAATTCAAGGCTCACCTGGGGAGATATATTTTTTTTCAAAACATTTATGTCACAAATTAATTTCTACTTCTTTTATTTTTCTAGTATTGTACAAAATTAAACTACAATATTATTCAGATGCCAAAATGGAGAAATCATTCAATGAATGGGTCTTTTCTTGCATGCAATGTGTACTGGAAATCATAATACTTGCAAAAAAGGAAAACATATTATAGTATCTTCCTCAGCAAATTTATAAGACAATTAGATTCAAAAACTATCTAAACATGGTAGAATACAGCACCATAATCAATTAACTGTGTCTTCTACGGGCATAGAAAAAGATGGTCATGGAAGTGCAAACAAAATTAAGAAATATTTGCCATATAGATCCAGGAAAAAAAAAATGTAGGATAAATTGGATTCGAGAGAAGAGTGGTAACTATCAGTTACTGAATTCCCAATTCGTTATAGCCCTTACAGTGGATATTCTGTATAGATTCTTACAGATCTTCATACCTACCTTGCAAGGTAGGTATCTATATCACTTTTTAAAAATCTTACAACAGGAAGAGATGGAAAGGTTAATAAACTTACCCAGGGACACAGAAGTGTGTGAATGAGCTGCAGTGTGTCCTCAGATTTAGCTGACCTCAAAGCCAGGTCATTTTCTCATATATGATGTTGTCTCTAGTAGAAAGCTGTGTCAGTAAGGAATCTAATGCCATATGTCTCCACAGACTGGAGGAGCACTTGCTAAAGCAGTGTTAGACTCTCCGGTTGCTCAGGGACAGTTTTTTTTTTTTTTTTTAAGTTTCACAAAAACATAAATAATAATGCCCACTATCCTGCATGTGATAAGATTATGTCCTTTAAACTAGTTTATTCTCATAACAATTCTTAGTAACAGATTTTTTAAATCTTTTCAATAAAAAATTTTCATCAAAAACTTCATGACCAATTAAATTCTTGGATATGGCCATTTCTTCTAGCTAAAAACAAAAAGACCCCAGCTAATAATGCTTTACATATAGACTACGCAGCTCCTTAGTTTCTCAGGGTGCTTCCTGTGTTTCAGCCTGTACAAATCTGAACCAGTCTTCCTGAAAAAATAAATCATTGAGTGGGAAAGAGTCACACTACTTCAGTAACATACCTATTAGTATGGGGAACCTTTCTATAGCTTTTGTATTATTATATATTGATCTAATTGCTGTTTCCTCTAGTGTTTCTCTTCTTCCCCATTGAGAAGCTAAAGTGAGAGACTTGTGCTTGCATGTCCAGAGCCAGAAACATATTACGACCACAGCCCTGTGAGGCAGCGCTGGGAACCAAACTGTGAAATTGTGTTTCCTCCAGTGGAGTGTGAACAGCGCTATGTTCTTCTAGTTTCAAATGGATTAAACCACACAATCACAGCAAATAGAAAATCCTGAACGTTGATTTTGTGTGTCTGCATTTATTTTAGCAGTGTTCAAGAGAAAACTAATCAGAGAGGAAAGTTTATTAAAATAAACGTTTCCTTGGCTAAGCAATGTTTGAGCTAACATTTGCTTTTCATTGGTGTTTGACGTGTATTTTTACTAGTCCTTTAATTTTTTATTTCCTAAGGAATGCATTTTGACAGAGAATATGAGGAAAGAAAGATCAAGGGAATGATTATAATAATGATTTTATAACGGCTAGGAAACAGATTTAGACACGTATCTGTAGCAAATTTTACATTCCAAAGACCATATCTATATTGTAGAGAAAGTTTATGCAAATTGGTATTTAAAATAATACAACACCTGAAAAAAGTATATGAATGATTGGAAATAAAGTTAGTAAAATAATATTCATACATATTTGTATATTTATAAGTGTTCAACTCTTCCAGTTATTGAACACATTGAAATAAGAGTAATGTGGCTTTTAAAATTGATAAAAATAAGAATATTTGGTAATCAGGCAGACACTGTCATATCAAAGTAATATAAGTAATGAAAAATAAACAATCATTAATAAAACAAACTGACAAAATTGGAAGATGCCTATTGGAAAAATATTTTTTTTCTTGTGTTTCAAGACATGTAAAATGATCATAACCTTTGACCCAATCACCCTACTTTTGGTAGACAGACAGATTAAGAAATTTATCCTAAACAAGGAAAAGTTAATATACATGGAAATGTTTACTGCAGCATATCTAAAGCCCTTAAAATTATGAGGATTACATAACAATCTAGAGTACTACTTATAAACAAAGTGAAAAGAAACAATTATATCTGACTGCTAATTGTAACAACATAAAAATCATGCCTAGATAAGAATTCTATGAAGGAAAAACTGTGAAAGCAGTTTAATTTGTTGTGCGTTAGACTGTGGATCATTTTAACGTATTTTTTTTTTTGATTTCAGTAAATGTTAAAATTTGTCTAGTAAAAATAATTTCTTGAAAGCAAAAGATTTTAGCAAGGAAGGTAACAAAGCACTAGTAGTCCTCCAATATCCAGTCCCTCATTTTCCCATTTCAGTTGGGCACAGGGCCACCAGAATAAAGATGACAATATTCAATCTCCTGTGTAGCCAGCTATGGGCATGTGACTAAACCCTGGCCAATGTCACAGTGCAATGTAGCAGCTTTCTAGACACCTCCCTTCAGAGGTGGCTGTCACATGGCCATCTCCCGACTTCTGTGTTCCTTCCTCTGTTACCTAGGCTGTAGAAGCCAACTTGGACAAGGGCAACTTCCTAGAACTGGCAAAGCAGTGTGAACTGAAAGCAGTCTGGGACGATTCCAGACGGCACTCAGCAGAGTCATACTCCCAGCATGAGCGACAAACTCTTGTGTAAACCACTGTGTCTATTTTTCTCTTACTTACAGCAGTATCTCAGCTTACTAAATGCAGAAGGGTAACCCCAAATGCCAGTTAGTTACAATCTTTAAACCAGAATCAGATTTTGTTTTAATAGCTGAGATCAAGGAAGGGAAAACAATGTGAGGTCACTCTGGCACAAAAAGGTTGCCAAAATTGACCCTGGGGGAATGAAATTAGTTGACAAGATCTAAGCATGCTAGTGCTACGACATCAAGCATTCTCAGTGGGGGTCATATTGCCACAAACACATAAAAATTGGTTGTTAGAGGATGAAAAATCTGTAGCTATTACAGAGGTTTACACCTCTTCAACAGGCCACCATACATAAAGGGACATTGAATATATCTGTGGTATTGACATTTTATTGGGAGCAAGTGCTAGTGTTTATAAAAAGGCTCTGAAAAGTTTCCTTAGGGGGGGTAATAATTTAAAAAACAAAAAAAAGAAAAAGAAAGAAACACTGCTTTTTCTCTCAGAAACCCTACTCAATTTGAAATGTCCTCTCTTGGCTGTTCTACCAAACATATCCTATGTATTCTTTTAGACTGTGTAGTTTCCCTAATTAACCACTACTTATCACATTGTTTTATTAGTGATGATTTATTTTTATATCTCTCCCACAAGATTTTTAGCTGATTATAGGAAAAAGATTATGACTCTCAGTTCTGAATCCGTAACACATTGTTTGGCATATATTAACAGCACAAGAAATGCGAATGGCTGAATGAGAATGCAGGGGCATTTTTTCACTGAAGTCTACATCTCTGGCAATTCCCACTTCTTCACAATGGACATAATTCTCCCGCTGCTTGAATGGTGGCAAACTGGGACAGCACATGGCGATCTCACTTCATTGAGAACCCATGGCCTTTGTCAAACAATAAGTGGAACAAATTGGTAAAATAATCCAGTCCGGCTGCAGTAACATCCTCCTACAACTTATTTTTATCAATTTAGGTTTATTTGAAAAAAAAAGTTTTAACCTTGTTTATTTGCATTAATACTTAGAATTTTCCTTTTTAGTTTCAAACGCTAAGTTGATTTGATATCCGAAATAGTTTTCACAATAGAACAGAGTTTGATGTTTGGAATTTACAAAAACCATTCTGAAAAGGCCACTTCTAAAGAGAATCTAAGCTTTTCCAGTTTACAGGAAATATCACAAACATCAATTATGAACTGAAATCTGTTTACTAGTGGTTTGTTTTATCCATGTGGCTCAACCATGTAGAATAATTTAAACAATAGTTACTAAGCACCACCTACTGCATGTGAAGTATTGTGCAAGATCTATGGGGGATACTGAGGGAAGAGAAGTATAGTTCTTTTCTTCAAAACTTTTACATTCTATTTGAGAAACTATCATGCCAGGTAATATAGTTTAAGTGTCATAAAGAATATATGTCAAATTCCATTTGATCCAGCAATCCCATTACTGGGAATATATCCAAAGGATTATAAATCATTCTATTATAAAGACACATGCACAGGTATGTTCACTGTGGCACTGTTTACAATAGCAAAGACCTGGAACCAACCCAAATACCTACCAATGATAGACTCGACAAGGAAAATGTGGCACATACACACCATGGAATACTATGCAGCCATAAAAAACGATGAGTTTGTGTCCTTTGTAGGGACATGGATGAATCTGGAAACCATCATTTTCAGCAAACTGACACAAGAACAGAAAAATCAAACACTGCATGTTCTAACTCATAGGCAGGTGTTGAACAATGAGAATACATGGAAACAAGGAGGGGAGCATCACACACTGGGGTCTGTTGGGGGGATTAGGGGAGGGACAGCAGTGGGGTAGAGAGTTGGGGAGAGATAACATGGGGAGAAATGCCAGATACAGGTGACGGGGATGGAGGCAGCAAACCTCATTGCCATGTGTGTACCTATGCAATATCCTGTATGTTCTGCACATGTACCCCAGAACCTAAAGTTCAAGAAAATATATTTTGTTAAAAAAACTGAACATATGTATGGATGTTTGGGAATTTGGAAAATATAAAATTCATACAAATGAGATGTTATACATAGGCTGACAGTGAGATGTGCTTTGGTTTATAATGAATGGAGATGTAACAGCAAGGTATTGCAGACAGTGAACAGCACAGAACCAAAAAAGCACATAAAACTTTCCAAGGACAGTGAATGACCTACATTTGATTTGTATGTACTTTAAATATGAGAAGCACTTATGTAGAGTACTTGTTGAAAAGTGAAAGAAAAAAACAATGGCAATGTAGTATGAAGCCATTTCCCAGAAAAAACTACGTTTTGATGAAAACTGTGTTAAGTCAGTAGGGACCATTGGAAGCCTTTAAGCATGTGATCTGAGGCTATGTTTTAAGCAGATTAACATCACATGTGTTTACAGGGTAATTTGCTAAGACTTTCCAAAGCAGGGAAACTCTTTTGGAGTTACCAACAGGTAACTCTTTTGGAGGTCTATAAAGAGTTAATGAAGACATAAATTAAGATTTAAGAGAGTATTGCAAGACTGAGGATAAATGAGAAAACATTTCAGTAGTAAAATCTGTCAAGACTTGAAAACTGTCTTAGTCCCTGCAGTCTGTTACAACAACATACCTTTGACTAAGTAATTTGTAAACAACAGAAATCTATTGCTCACAGTTCTGGAGGCTGGGAAGTCCAGGATCAAGGTGCTGGCAGGTTTCATGTCTGGTGAGGCCTTGTTTCTCGTAGATGGCATCTTCCATGTATCCTCACATGGTAAAAATCCAGCTCCTCAGTTTTCTTTCATAAGGGCACTAATCCCATTTGTAAGGAGTCTACCCTCATGAAATAATCACCTCCCAAAGGTACCACCTCTCAAGACAATCACCTTGGAGATTAGGTTACAACATATGAATCTGGGGGGACATCAACATTCAGACCATGGAAATAAGTCTTTGAAGGTCAGGGATAAGGAATTGACATAGGGAAAAAAAATATGCCTGGCGTTGAGCCTGAGCAACTAAAGAGAAGTAGCTGGGAGACATGTGGCATTACACAGAAAGCGGAGTATAAGGAGGGCGAGTGAATTGCAGGATGTTGAGCAGACAGTGAGTCCTCAAATCGCCATATTGGACTTGCCGTGCCAGCAAACATCAAAGTGGAAATATTGAACAGGCAGTATCAGTGGCTGGAAAAATATTGAAGCTGAAAGTGTAGTACTTTCAATCATGTAAACGGGGATGGCTGTCGAAGTTGGGAAAATATGGGACAAAACAGCGTATGGGGATAGACATGAAAAGAAATAAGGAAAACACGTGGAATTTGCTGAATTTAAGAGATAAGAGCAAAACAGGAGGGACCAAAGGGGACAGAACAAAAGGTCCCACAGGATGTTTGGGGAAAACCATGGCAGCATACGCCATCAAGACAAGAAAAGGCCGCCTTTCCAAGAGAGTCTGTGAGCACAGCACACGTGCCGCCAGAGCAGCAAGAAGGACGATGTTTTCTTATGATTAAAATCAATTTTGGTAATCAAGTGCTCATTACTATTTTAATTAAAGCTCTCTCTAAACTCTGTTTTTCAAGTGTTTCTAAGTACATACAATATTAGTAGTGCAAAGCAAACATGAGTATATTATAGAATAAATATCAGTGTAACAATATTGAAATGTGTTTCGATTTATTCAGCATTATATTCATGCTTCTAGAAAACCACTTATGCAAACAGCAATATGTATTTTCTGCATACAACTTTAGAGGATCTGTATTGGTAACGTAGTCCTTTTGAAGCCATTAAGAAACCAGGGAATTGTTTTCATTGTTATCCTAAGAATTACAATGTAAACTAATCTACAACCTGAGGAGAGATACAAAAAAAAATCGGCTGTGAACCTGCTATGTGAACATTGTTAAAGACATAACTTCACTGATCTCACTTCTCTCTTTCTTCATATAAACTGTAGGTGCTGAATACATCTCCAGTGCACCCTCCTGACTTTCTATATATGCTAATATATGCCTGAAATGCCTTTTAACTAATTAGCTTGTTTAATATATAATGCAGGATCTGATAAAAGGAATGGAAACAAGAAGATAAAAAAGAAGAATATGAAGAACTGCAGGCCTCCCATACACAGAAAGAAAGCTGTGTTAGGTTCAAAAGAGAAGCTCCAGTTATAAGATACAGGAAATGTACCCTTGGATGCTCAGCCATGCTCTTTTGCTCCAGCGACTGACAGATTAAAATAGCAAGGACTGTTGTTTTAAGAAAAATATTATGCAAAAACTGAGCTCTTCTACCAGGGAATATCCTGCAAAGATTAACAAGAGACTATTGGATCTCAGCCACTGTTAAAAACTGGTACTTAATCCTTTAAAAAAATAAACACACATAGCTCTTTCAAGATCCCCTTGCTCCTAAGAGGCTGGGGTAAAAACTCAGGAACTCAGGAGTCACTTAAATGAATGTCTGCCAGGAAGATGAATTGTGGTCCAATCCCAGAGCCACCACAGCCATAATAAGAGACCTTGATATCAGGACCTGCATTTTAGAAATCTCCCATCCCACAGCGGGTTACAAAACCCACTGTAAGTGTATATCAAGGGGGAATCGGCTGCTCATTCTCAAATGTGTTCAGTCATTTTGAGAAAAATATTAAACCGAAGCTGGATTTTTCTACTTAACTTCTGCCTCTTAACAGCAGAAGCAGATAAAGAGGCTAATTGGACCAGTTCATCAGAATAAATGTATAGCTGGTTAATCTTATAGATTTTTTTAAATGCAGTATCTGTCCCATCCATAGGAAAATTTGAAATAGCTGATTTTCCTTAATGACTGATAAATTAGTTTTAGTGAATAAATGAGGCTAGATAAGATGCTGTATTTTATTTAATTCCATATTCATGTTTTAAGTTTTTGTTTTACCAGCTTTTGTAGTATTTAAAATAGTGGAAAGTTTCGTTAAGGTTTCATTAAAGGCATACAAACATAAACACTAAAGACTTAAAGAGAAATAATAAACAGGTGATATTCTGATGGAATAAGAAACATATATATTGATCTCTGACCCCAGGTCCTGAGATAGCAGCTCCTAAATCCTTGTTGATAGGGGGACTAGGATGATCTTTTCTTCTAATATTTGACCTTTAACTCAGTTTTTGAGTGTGTGTGTTTAATATTTTCAATCTATGGTTAATTGAATTCAGCTTGGAACCCACAAATACGGAGGGCCAACTGTACTTAAAGAAACAGCAGGATATGGAGGCCGGCGCTCTACAGATGGACACGTAGGCTAATAAACTTTTCTGAAGGACAATGTGACAATTTATGTCCAAATTGTTAAAAATATGTTTAATAATTATACTTTGCTTAATAAAAAAAAACTATGGTTACAAAAAAACATTTTGCTACAAAAGGAGTTGTGGAAGTCATATTCATAATCAAAAATAAATACATAAGACAACAAAGTAAATTTTGAATAAAAATAGCATGTTATTTAAATTGTAAACCTGATGTTACATACTCATACACTAAACTATTATATAGTCATTATAAAGGTTGTAATGTCTGCTAAATGGATGCAAAAAGGGGGGAAATGTTCATGATACACTAACTTTTTTAAAAAAAGATGAGAAGATGGTATGACAGTATTATTCCAGCATGTATATATTTCATACATGCAGACAGAGAGAGAGAAGAAAGCCTTGTTGGGTAAGGTGTGAGAGAAGCTACCAGTTTACATCATATTCTGAGTAAAAATCATTCATGCTGAGGCACATTTTATGGTGTAAAGTGCTGATATTTAATTAGCTGAAATAATGTTATATGGAGATACTTCTCTTATCTACCATTTGGTCACCCAAGAGTGCAGTTTATACAAGAAGGCAACATAAATGCCTGATCTTTCCCTTTGCATAGTATTTTTCAAGATATATAGTAATCCCCTTATATTTTCAAAAGGTGTCTAATTAATTTTTACAGCATTTTAAAGTCATGAATTTAAACATACTATATGGGTTTCAAAACATTGTATCTCTTATTCTCTTACCATTCAAATTGTCCTATGTTTGGCAGTGGGAGATACTTCAAGATAGCAAATAATTCTTTTTGACATCATCCTAAGGAGTCTCTGTCAGCTGTCTTGTTACCCAGTGTAACAAGATTTTCCAATCAGTCATTTCTCCATGAAGCCCCTGGCATTTCAAGGCTATTTGGTCACCAGAAACATGCACTGTTATTAGGTTAGTCACTGTTGCCAGCCAATTTCAGTGGATATACTCAGTATATACATATAAATAATTAGCTTTGATTTTATATGTAAACATATAATGTATAAATATATGCATATATTCATAATTACATTGACACCGTGTAACCTCTCCTATATTATATTTGTATCTTTTCTTTTCCACACTGTGAGTCTTCGTTTTCAAGTATAGAGAAGATATCCTTGCTTTATCTCACGTTATACACAGAATGATCCCAGAATAGTAATACTACTAAAACTACCCAGTAATAATTATTAGAAAACAAATTTTTAAATTTTTACATAGGCTAATCCCTTCACCCTTCTGCATTTCTAAGCTTGTACTCCAGATATATTTTCTCCTCTTTAACTCTTCTTTATTTCTAGCTTTTTAAGTACATATTCTCATTACCATTCTACATTTTAGTGTCACATTAGTCATCCAAAGTTTGCTCTCCAGCAGATTGCTCTGAGAAGTGCTCACAAGAGCAATATTCTCTGATTTCCTGTATGTTTAAGAGTTTGTACCTGTTTTACTGATAATTTTGCAACATATAAGTTTCTAATTTTATGATTTCTGTCCTTGATGTATTAAACATATCTCATCATTCTTTTTCTGGTATAAAGCATTACTGCTGAAAACTATGAAGAAAATACAGTTGTTCCTTGTAAGTGATACACTTTTTTTACCCAGACACTCAAAAGATTATGTTTTTTTTCTGACAGGCTCAGGAATTTCTCTAAAATGTCTTAACATTAGTCTTTCTGAGTTGACATTCTTATGCGTATGAGTGTATGATGTGCTCTTTCAATAAGTTTCAAGTCTTTTTTTTTAACCTTATAAGCTTTCTTGAATTATGGCTTTTGAGTATCTGTTCTTTTTCCTGGCTTTAGTTTTCTTCTTCTGAGAATTCTACTGTCTGTGTTGCATATCTGTTTTGTTTATCTTCAATGTTTCATTTTTTTCTCTTGGCTTTTAATTTTTAACCTTTCCTTTTTCTTAAGATATTTTAGCTATGTTTATTTTCTTTTTAATATGATTGTTTCTTATGTCTAATTCTTTCTTGAGTTCTGTCACTAAATTTCTGATTTTTCCTAATTCTGATGTGTGTTACTCATTGACATTTTGTATCACATTTGAATGGCGTTAAAGTTGCTTTGAAATAGCAGGTTATAATTTTGATCTGTTTTATAGGCGTATCATTATGGCATACTTTCATTGTCAGGACAGATGTCATTCTGCTCCTTATTCTCTTTGCATATTGGTACGTTTTCATGGGATTTAACCTTAACTCTTTTTTGTTGTTTATTTTTATATGAAATTGTATTCTTGAATTTTTAGAAGGGTTCTTGGTTCAAATGACATTTTTTTAACTTCTTCTAACATTTCTGAGTCACATTAGAACATATAATGCTTCTTACTAAGCTTTTCTGGTTGTTTCTCTTTCTCGCTTTTACTGGGACATCATGATTCCTTCTTTGCTATTGTCCCAGCCTGATCAATTTTGATTTTATTCTTGGCAGTTTGGTACTCTATCTTGGAAGAAAATTCAGGTTGATCAGTTTTGAGAGTCTATAAAGGCGAGACAGCTCTAGTGCCTTACACCTTAATGTAAGCCTTACACTCACTCATCACATAAATAGGTAAGAACTCTCCCCCCTTATAGCTGCTGTCCTCTGACAGTTTCATGCTGCCTAATTTGGAAGTTTGTATTCTCAAGTCCTATAGTCATTCATTGCTTCCTTCTTGTTTTTTCTAATGCAGATATTGGTATAATGCAGATTTTGTGGCTATGGTGCCATATTTCTATCTGCTTACATTTTGAGGTTCAAAGAAATACTTTATGACCTATTTTCATTATAAACATTAACTCCTTGGATTTTTTATTTTTGTTTTCCATGTGTCACTACATTCCTAGAATTTCCTAGGACATACTACTTTTCAATATAGATATAAGTACAGCTATAGCTACAGATCTAGCTACAGATGAAAAGTTGAATTTCAGGTGTAAGTAAAAATATGGATACAGCTACAATACAGAAACAGACATAAATAGAAATGAACATGCATGAATGAAATGACTAGTAGAATGAGCATTGAAGTATATACTGTTGGGTGATGGAATTTTGAGTGATTTTTCTTGTTTGATAATAGTGTTTTTTTTCTTATTTTTTTTCTTTCTTTTTTTTTTTTTTATAAATAGTCTTGCTCTGTCACCAGGCACCAGGCTGGAGTGCAATGGCACAATCTCAGCTCACTGCAACCTCCACCTCCCGGGTTCAAGCAATTCTCCTGCCTCAGCCTCCCAAGTAGCTGGGACTACAGGTGCGCGCCACCACGCCCAGGTAATTTTTTTGTATTTTTAGTAGATACAGGGTGTCACCATGTTGGCCAAGATGGTATTGATCTCTTGACCTCGTGGCCCGCCCAGCTCGGCCTCCCAAAGTGCTGGGATTACAGGCGTGAGCCACCGCACCCGGCCTGTTTTTTTAAGGCACATAATAAAAACAAAAACTAAAGCTGGTACTTACAGGTCTATGAGAATAACTTTCAGCTGCTCAGGGACATAAGGCAACGGCCACTTTCAGAGTTCCATCGGCATCTGAATCCCAGTCACATCAAATTCAATTATCCCCCTCAGTTCAACTAGTTGTACTTTCATTTCCCTTGAGTAAAGAAACTAGTTCACTCTTTATTTCCTCCCAACCCTTTGGTTCTTGCTATAAATTCTGTTTCGAGTGAGAATATTCAAGACCAACTTCTGCCATTCCATTACAAGTCTTGTATGACTCAACAGTGTCTACCCTTTACTATTCAAACATTCTTCAACTTTCAGACTAATCTCCCAAATAGAATATTACAAAAGCCGACTTAGGAGCTATAAAGTCAAGAATTTGACTCTCTTTGGAGTTTATTTTGTTGCTGTTGATGTTGTTTTTCCTGCTAAGGCAATAGATCTCACATTTATTTCCTAGTTTAATCATGAACGGCACACAGTTAAAAGAAAATTATCATGAAGGAAAACCAAAGTGGACAGTACTTCAAAATGTTATCCATTTTCATTTCGATATACAAGCCATTTTCTCTGGATGATAGCATTATCCTTGTTTACAATGTTGACTGTAACTCTTTTGTGAAAATTAATAAATTAATTAATTATGGATAAAAATTAACCATTTGGTTATTATCAGACCTCTTCATAGAAATTCAGAGTCCTCATTACAGTATCTTTATACTTGTTGTCAGTTAAATTTGGCTGTTTTTGCTCTGAAAAAGCAACTGAGAAAAGTAAGTTACTGCTAAAATAAAGCTTGCATTTTAAGGTTCTCTCTTTTCTACTGACTTTTTGAAAGGAATTATAGAGCATAAGATTCCCTGAAGAAAATGTCCCTTTTTCTTCTTTAAGTTCTCCCAACCCCATCATCCCTACTCCAATTTTCCTATAGGTTTAACCATGTAAGATTACTGGTATGCAAGATTAGATCAGCAATGAGAAAGGGATGTTCTATAATTCTCGGCTGAAGAGTCAGCAAGTGCAATGATACTTTTTTCTCAGGGGTACATCCCATAATGCCTCAAAGGCCACATTATCCCAAGTCTTTTGGGAACTGACATAGTTGAGAAAACCTCCATCCTAATCTTGCTCTCAAATTAGGTTTCAATAAATGTGTTCTCTTCTGAATGTCCTCCCTTCAGCAAGTTAAGTTTTTGATTGATTTAGCTAATGACTGATAATTGAAACCACAGTACATCAAATGCTACTTGTACCCAGTGGAGTGGTGTTTAAAGAAAGCTATGATGATAAAGTTGCTTTTTAAATGATCCAAAGAGTTTGTAGATAAAATGTATTTCTATACCATGGAAGAGAATAACAAGGTTAATACAAAGATAGTAGGCTCAAAATGGAGTCACTCATGATAAAGTTCCATATTATCTAAAAACTAAATTGTTTATTTCTATGAATCTGACCCTCTGAGAAATTAGGAAAAAGATGAGAGCCAAATCCCCAAACAGGGTGATTTTCAAAGAAAACATAATAGGAGATTCACACCAACCAAACAAAATGGGATCAGTAAATCTGAGCAGGCATAATAGGGAAGTCCCCTCGGCTTTAACGCACACAAGAAAAGCACCTGAGGACAACCAATCCACTTTCCTCCCTATTCTGGTTGTTTTTTGTTTTGTTTTGCTGCTAAATCTGCCTTTCAAAGCCAATTGTTCTACCACTCCTGGCCAAGCTGTTTCTACTCTGTGGACTGAATACTGCCTGGTTCATGAATTCCTAATAAAAGCCAATTACAGCTTTAAAACTCAATTTGTTGAAATTTTGTTCTTTGACAATAATAATGCTTGTTTAGTAATTCACAATACTTTTACATACATATGTCATTTGCTTTTTAATTCTGTATTTTACTAAATAAGTATTTGCTGAATATCTATCACATGTCTGGCACTAAGTTGGTCATAATGGTTACAATGAAGTATAAGAGCGAGTCCCCAACAACCCAGTGGGGATTGAGGCATTACCACTGCTGTTTAAAGAAGAGAGAAACAGTCTCAGAAAGATTAAGCCATTCTCCAAGGTCACTAATAGGTAAATTGATAGCTGAATCTAGTATTCCCTCAGTGAGAATATGATTTTGTATCACCCACTAATACTTCCATTGGATCATTTACATTAATAATGTGTATATATATTTATATTTTCCTTAGTCATCATAAAACAAAAAGTAACACTTCTGGCTACAGAAAAAAAAAATCAGCTTTATTTGAAACCAAATTTTCATGCGTCTCTAGCATAAAAACATTTTACACCGCAATCAGATGAACGCAAAATTCAGATTCTAAATTGTCAAGCTTCTGTCTGCGTAGAGTTCAGGTATTTGGCATGCAAGATAGTTGAGGGAAGAGAGAATTTTACCCCTGAACTAGATTTGTTAAGCCAAACTCTTCTAGCACATATTACCTATTCAGTGACTCATTAGCCTATCAGTCTACTGTAGAAATAAAAGCTGCATTTACTTTCTTTCTTTAATCTTGACATTCTTAATTGCCATATCGACAAAAAAGAAACAGTTGTTTACCTTCCAAATTCTCTGGAGCACCAGCCAAATTAATCCTTTTAAGCAGTGTTTCTTCAGCTCCAGAAACACGTAGAATGCAAAGTAGCAAGAGGTTCCCTTAGCAGGCAGCAAACACAAGATGCCTAGACATTAAGCTTCACTGGGAGACCCCGAGGGCATTTACTTCTTACTTTGGAAACAGCCCTGAGGCTGGGGAGGGGGTGTGTGCACAAGTAGAGCTAGATGACGGAGTAGGCCAGCAGGCGACTCCCCGCGGTGTCAGTCTGCAAGGGAAAGCCCAGTAAACACTGTTGATTGCCGCCCCCCTCCCCTTACGCCATTTTCCCTTCTTTCTTGATGACAGGATGCCAGCTACGTTCTCAACCACAATTTGTTTGGTCTGAGTAATGAATCATGATCTGTTTGAACTGAGCTCGATATCTCATTTCCTTTGAAAGATGCTTTTATTCCTAGCCTCCCTTGCAGCTACAGTTGGCTATTTGACCCCAATTCTGAAAAACACTGTGAAAGAAAGAAAATGTTAGAACAGATCTGGCTGACACCACCTTCCTCCTTGTTTGGGACACTGCTGTGATGCTGTGCCCACAACCCAGAGGTGGGAAAAAAGCCATTCCAGAGGAAGTGAGACCTAAATATAGAGCAGAAATGATCAGGTTAAAGAGGATGGTGAATAGGACTCCAAGAAGAAAAGGTACTCTACATAAAATCCCACGCAAGAAACAATATGGAAACAAAACCTTTAATAGGACCATGATAAAGCATGAGGCTAGGCATACTAAGAAACAAATCAGAGAAATAGACAACAATTAGAATATGCAGGAAATTCTGAGCCACAGGAAGGGATTTCTATTTTAAACTAAAAGCAAATGAGAACTATTGAAAGCTCTTACTCAAGGTGAGAGAATTAACACCTTAGAAGAAGAATGCATGGTATAACCGAAATGCAGGTTCAGTCACTCACCACTTACAGAATCCTGTTTAACAGGAGTGAGGTCTGGTATAAATGACTTGATTCCACAGCTTAGCTTAGGGGGAGTAGTACAGGCTCCCGCCTTTAAGGGTACCCCTTTGCTTTGGGGGCAGAATGCAGGGGCTTTCAAAGGGGAACTGGCCATGAATGGCATGCAGGGGAGGAAGCAAGCAGACGTAGGGTCTGTGTGACTCACTTTGGTGCCTTATCTACCAGGTGGTCCAGCTGGCATCATCATAGGTAGTAGCAGGTTTTAAAGTCGCCATTATCTGAGATACTCTCCAGGTGGGACGGAGTTCCATCATGAGCATACTTTAGGATGCAAATTGACTGATGTCAATTGAGAGAATCTCCTGGGGAGACAGAGTTTCAGCTCTGGAGCTTCTAAGTGAGACCATTTAGGTAAGCTGGCCATGTAGGCAGTGTCTGCTGAAGTGAAAGTAAAGGTTATAACTGCATTTCTAAAGAGCTAAGAAAGAAGTGGAAAACAGGGAAGAACAAGGAAAGAGAGAAGAAGAAATTAATTTAAAAAATAACTCACTCTCTTCTTAGAAAAATGAGGGTACTCAGTTACAATGGGACTTTCATAGAAACAGGGGAAACATGAAAATTACAGTTGTAATAATTTCAATGAGAGATGATGTGGCGAGATGAAGGCTAGTGACACTGGTACTATTGAAAAGTGAGTGGAATGTGGATATTTAGAAGGCAGAATAAGCAGGACCTCATGAATGAATGAATACAGTGGGAAAGCACAGAAATCAGGAGCGCCTCCCAGTTTCTGGTTCTGGCAGCTGTCAGGAGCAATGCCAATCACAGAAAGAGGAAAGACAGGGGGAAGAGTAGGCTCAAAGGGCATTTGAGGTGTTTGTGAGTCCTCCAAGGGGAGATGGAAGTCTGAGAGTCAGGAGGGAGATTGGAACTGACTCAAACAATGGAGGCCAGAAGTTCAATGCCCTTTTCAGCAGCAGAGATAAATTTGTGTGTCTGAAACAGATACGTGCAGGAACCCTGAAGTAGCCCATCATTTCAGCTAACAAATCTCAAACTTTACTGAGCATAAGACTCACTCAGAGAAAACTTGCTACAAGATACACTTCTGGATTCCTCACTAAGATACTTCACTTTAAGAGGCCTGCCCTCAGTCTGATTAAAAAATTGTGTTTATTTAAATAGGAATCCTATTATGATTGTTATGCATACAGAAGGGAGAGACAAAGACGGGTTCACGGGGTAGAGCTCAAAGAGACAGGAAGATCATCAAGAACACTGAACTCTAAGGAAGGAGTGGGAATTACTTTTTAGGAATTACTTTTTTTTTACTCTACTTACATTTCAGAAAGTAGAGAAGACCAACTGTGACAAATTAAGCAGGAGGTTTGCTAAATTTTACTTTAGTTCCTCAAGCAAGATTGAGAATACCATCAATTCAGAAAAGAAGTCACCAAATAGAAGAGATATACGTTTTCTTGTTTGTTTTTCTTACATTTAGTTTCAATTCATGAGTAACTATAAAATATTTAAACCTACTTTCTCAAATGTCCTATATGTAGGATTTTTTCTTATAAATTGTTTTTAAGTTCTGTTGATAATACTTAAAAATTATTGTCCTTTTAATTATAAAAAATTATAAATATAAAAACTAAAAGATTTATGATTAACATTACAGATAAGTAGCAGCAAATTACACAATCCATTATTGAGAAAAGGATATATAATTGACAAGCGGACAGCAGAGTGGTTATTAAATACGTTTTTGTTTGTTTTCAGAATCACTGGGAATGTTAGGACAAATGGATTATACATTTTTTTTAATAGATATTGTCAGATTACTTTCCAGAAAGGTTGTGGCGAGCCTTTCTGCTCACACTGACAGGACATGAATTTCCCCATATACTTGGCACTCCTCAACCTTATCGGTCTTCTAATTCTTCCCAATATGATACCGGAAAAAATATTTCTTAATCATTGCTTTAATTTTCATTTCCTTAATGATCAGAAAGATTTCTATATTTTTATTGGCAATATGTATTTTCTTTCAATAGACTTCCTCATAATCATGTGTTTTTTTAAAAAATTAATTTAATTTTGTTTTAGATTCTGGGATACATGTGCAGAATGTGCAGGTTTGTTACATAGGTAAACATATGCCACGGTGGTTTGCTGCACCTATTAACTCCTCACCTAGGTATTAAGCACCGTATGCATCAGTCATCCTGATGCTCTCCCTCCTTCACCTTCCCAACAAGCCCCAGTGTGGATTTCCCTTTCTGTGCCTGTGTCCATGCATTTTTATTGTTCAGCTCCCATTTATGAGTGAGAATGTGCAATGTTTGGTTTTCTGTTCCTGTGTTAGATTGCTGAGGATGCTGGCTTCCAATTGCATTTCACCTATGTCCCTGCAGAGGACATGATCTCATTCCTTTTTATGGCTTCATAGTATTCCATGGTGTATATGTGCCCATTTTCTTTATTCAGTCTGTCCTTGATGGGCATTTGAGTTGGTTCCAAGTCTTTGCTATTGTGAATAGTGCTGCAATAAACATCCATATATATGTATCTTTGTAACAGAATGATTTATATCCCCTTGGGTATATTCCCAGGAATAGGAATGCTGAGTCAAATGGTATTTCTGGTTCCAAATCCTTGAAGAATCACTACACTGTTTTCCGCAGTGGTTGATCTAATTTACATTCCCACCAACAGTGTAAAACTGTTCCTATTTTTCCACAGTCTCACCACTGTATATTGTTTTTGACTTTTTACTAATCACTATTCTGACTGCTATGAGATGGTATCTCATTGTGGTTTGACGTATATTTCTCTAATAATCAGTGATGTTGAGCTTTTTTCATATGTTTGTTGACCACATAAATGTCTCCTTTTGAGAAGTGTCTGTTCATGTCCTTTGCCCACTTTTTGATGAGGTTGTTTAGATTTTTTCTTCTTGTAAATTTGTTTAAGTTCCTTGTAAATTCTAGATATTAGGCCTTTGTCAGATGAGTAGATGGCAAACATTTTCTCTCATTCTGTAGGGTGCCTGTTTACTTTGATGATAGTTTCTTTTGCTGTGCAGAAGCTTTTTAGTTTTACTAGATCCTGTTCGTCAATTTTAGCTTTTGTTGCAATTGCTTTTGGTGATTTCATCATAAAATCTTTGCCCATACCTATTTCCTGAATGGTATTGCCTAGATTTTCTCCTAGATTTTTACGGTTTTGGGTTTTATGTTTGAGTTAATTTTTATATAAGGTGTAAGTAAGAGGTCAAGTTTCAGTTCTCTGAATACGGCTAGCCAATTTTCCCATCACCATTTAGATTATTTAATGAGTTTTGATTGAGAGAAAGATACACTTTGAATTTGTCTTTTGGTTATAAAACAAAAACATTATTCTTGTTATAAGGGAAAAATATCCAAGGCCATATAAGGATCACAAAATCAAAATCTAATCTCAATATACTTCGTATTCATAAGGTGAAATTCATGAACTAGAGCATTAAGATTATATCTTATATTAAATGGGAGAAAAAAAGAAGAGTTATGTGGAAGATTATGAGACTTTCTACTTCAAAATAGTTGCGGAAATGCATAGAATGTCATTAAGCAAATTTTTTAAAAAACGAAACTTTCTGGTCTCTCTCCTGTGGCTTATGGGATGAAAAAATATGGGCAACAATGCATGAAGAAGTGACAGAAGGAAGTTGTAGAGTATAGTCTATTTCTTGTGGAGATTAAATAAGTCAAGAATATATAAGTGCTAAATTTACATGACAGAAACCTGAAAAAGTAAAATCATGGTGCCCTCTTTGTGCAATTAAGCCAAAGAATACTAGTCTCTATGATTTTCATGCTGTAGCAAAGGAAGGAAGGGTGGAAGGGAGGCAAGAAGGGAGGGAAGGAAGGAAGGAAAGAGTGAGGACATATTTTCCTGCTAGATTGTCAGATAGTGTAGAAGCTGTGCAATTGCTTTTTTTCCACTACAGAAAATCTAAATTATGAATCCAATTGTCTTTACAAAAGACATTGTACCAATTTATCTTTCTATTTCACAGCATAGCCAAGGCAATTTGTTGGCCACAACTGTTCTAATTATTTTACCATACTGTATAGCTTCAGTAAGACACAGATTTTAATGTCATTCTGTTTGATAATCAAATTGAGTATGTTGTTCTTACATTCTACTTCCAGTTAGTGTTGCTATCATTTCTGAACCTCTCTTACAACAAATACCCTTTGGGCAACTTTATTTTTAATGCCACCCCACAAGAAACTTCCATTATTTGTCTGAGAAACAGTAGAAGGTTATCATGACTTGACATCCCCTGTATCGTGACCCTCACATAACAGGGTCATTCAGATCAGAATGACATTACAACAGCAATTGTACTGGTCTCTCCCTTGTTACGGTCATTATCTTTGGTCATTCAATTTAAATGCATCATTTAGTTTGACAGCAAATTGTATGACAGAATAAAAAAGACCTTAGGGGTGAAAAAAACATCCCTAAGTAAAACTGATTTAACATCAAATAACTTCAAGGTTAACTCTGCACAATCAGCTGCTACCTTGCCCTATCTCCTCACCAAGAAGAATGCTGTCATAGCTAAACTGGGCCATTTAACCTTGAGGGTTAGAGAAACAAAGGAATAGGCTGCAAATGTCTTTAGGACACATGTATAGAAAACTCAGCAATTATAAAACAAAATAAAACCTACATGGTTTGCAGAAAAATGTATTTCAAACACAAAGTAGAGTCAAGTAGTGGTTGGGATTTTAAACTTATTCTTAGGAGCACAGGCTTTAAAGTTCTACAAGTTTGTGCTTCAGTTTGGTTTTGTTGTGTACAAGTTGTATAATCTTGAGGTGGGGAAATGATTAAATTCATTAGTACAACAACCCTCCCCTGTAATACTGAGATTGTAATATCTACTCATGGAGTTATTTTGGGGGATAGAGTAAAATTAAAAGCTCTACTTAACACTGAAAATAACAAATGACAGAAGGAAGTTTTTATAAATGGTACAGTTGTTACCTAACTAACAAGAGAAATGATAACCTCTAAATGATTTTAAGGTTTAAGTTGAAGATTACATTTAAAGAATAGGTGTTGCTTCCATATTTCTTCTCAGTTGTCTTTTAAATCCAGATGTCTTCAATTAACATAGAAACATAAGTTTTTATGTATTTCCTCTTCCTCTCCTTCAAAATTGGAGTATGTAATGCCAATTTCAAAAAATAAAGCAAAATACCACAAATATACGTGTGATTCCTTACAAATTGACTGCTTGTGTTACCCTGAATCTGCGGCTTAAATTCTAAAAGCATACAACTAAATGTTACAGCGCTAGTTCTTTCATTAGGAATGTACTTCTTGCATTAATAACCCATTGTTTTCAAAATGCGAGACACAACACATCCATAACTATCAAACACTCATAGTTCCACGTAAACAAATGAGACGCTTCCACTGTCTTGTGGAGAACAAAGGAGGACAGCCCAGAATGACACAGGACCTCGATAAAACAGCCTGAGTGAAGTTGGTACTTTAGCGAGCGTGGAAATAGGGTTGCCAACAGATATGTAAGTAGGAAGAAAGAGAATATATATGAAAGAAAGAGAATGTGTGTGTGTGTGTGTCTGTGTGTGTGTGTATACATATTCTTATATAAATACATATACATATATATATGCTATTATTTTACAGTTTTGCCTAGAGGTATCATAAGCTTGGGCTGTAGTAAAATCTTTATGTGCTTAAACTTGCTGTAAAATAATTGTATTCACATAAGGTGTGAGTAGATCTGTGCTGAGTCTATTGACGGCCAAGAGATGGCCTGACATCTGAGATACCACGTAACTGAGGAAGCCCCATTGAGCTGTTTAGGAACATATGGCAGAATTGGCATCATCTGCAATTTCTTGCTAATCCTGATTTTTGTCTAATCTAATTAAATTTAGTGGATCCGATAATTCAAGGGTCTCTTTGTGGTTAACTCACTCATTTTCAGGTGATAGCTTCGTTCTTCAAAGTCCTCTGTTTCTCCCTAGGCTACTTTCTAGCATGCTGCATTACAAGAGTGGGAAAACTTTTTCTACAAATAGTCAGATACTATATTTTAGTCTTGATTGGCCATATGGTCCCTACTGCAACTATTCAACTCTGCCGTTGCAGCAGGAAAACATCATAGGTAACATGTAAATGAATGGGTGTGGCTATGATTTAATAAAACTTTGTTTATGGAACTTCATACATAATTTGATTTTCATACAATAGTCAAGTGTTATGAAAGATTTTTTCAATCATTTAAAAATGTGGAAAAAAACACCTCACACAGTTTAGCTTCTAAGACACACTTTAAAAAGAGGCAGGCAGTCTTCAGCTTATGGGCTACAATGTGCTGACCCCTGCGTACAACGTGTTCTTGGTGTGGATATCTGAATGATCTTGGGACCTGCAAGAGGGAAACTCTGTAGCTTCAGGCTAATCTTTGGGTGTGTTAGCTGGTGACCATTCAGCCAGAGTTAGCCTATTTATTGTGTAGTTATGCCCTGTGATCCAAAATTTCTCAGCTTGGTCCATCCCCTTACCCCTCCAAGCCAGTACAGCTTCCTCTGCTCCCTGCTTCTGTAGACCCATCTGAGTCTCTGTCACACCTTCCTTCTCATCTTCATTCTCAGGTTGTTCCTGCCATGCCAGTGTCCTTAAACCAATGTCCATGTTCAATGTCCATGTACTATGGAATTGAAGAAAACATACAGATGTAAATAAGATCCACTCTCTCAGACCAAACCAGTCGTTCTCTTAATTGTGCTTGTCTGCTGCCGCATGTTGGCCAGACAAGCTCTGAAACACCACTTTCCTACTGGAGAACCAAAAGCTGAGCAAGGCTGGAGACTCTCTGCCTTAGTTTTCTATCTACATGTGTAATGAACTTCCTCCTCACTCTGGGACTTTGAAACATTAGAAGGTAAATTGCAAATTCTATTACAGTATTCCCCAAAATCATATTCTCCTCTCTTCGGGGAGAGAATTGTAATTTCCCCTTCCTCGATGCCAAAATAATGGAAAGCTTGCAGAGAAAAATCAGCTAACTGATAAGCAAATACTTTAATAAGTATTAAAATTACTACACTCTTAGTATATAAGGTGTATTGCTTTTTGGAGCTATCACCTGAAAATGAGTGAGGTAATATATAGGATTTTCATGGGCAGAAATGAGAAGATTAAAAATTCTAGTGAAAGAGAACGTTATAACCAAAGAAGAAAGCAAACATAAGATTGTCTACAGACACATTGCTTTCACTCAAAAGCTTAATGCTTATTCAGTGATTTGGTTCAGAAACTGTTCTAGGATTAAGAAACCATTTACAGTGAGGCAAAATAACCTTTATGCTAATTACCCACAGGACTTTTTACAGATAGCATTGTGTTTAGAAAAGTACTTTATCTTCTACTCTGGGTTGAAAATATTTTATCCTTTTATTGTATGCAAACATATTATAGAAGCAATTTAATAATGGATTTTTTTTCATCTTCAGGATGATTGATGAGAAATACTAGATTTGGTACTGAGAAAGAATAGAATACATACTAAACATTTTGTTAATGAAATAGTTTTATTTCATATGACCATAAATTATTAAATAAAACTAGAAAAGAATCTGCTGATACTTTAGTAAATATTCATTTACTTACTCAATGACCATTCAACAAATATTTCTCGAGGACTTACCATATGCCAACTCCTATTGTAGGACCAGAAATAATGTAGTGAACAAGATACTGTCAAGCACCATACAGACATTAAACTAAATAAATAAGTAAAATATATAACATGTAAATAAGTGATGTGTGCTAAAAAAAGAAATTATGTAAATAGGAAAGAGCTTTGTGAAATGTGAACTTAGGTATTGAAATTTTAGATAGAATAGACAGAAAAGTCCTTAAAAAATATAGCTTTGGGCTGGGTGTGGTGGTTTACACCTGTAATCCTAGCACTTTGGGAGGCTGAGGTGGAAGGATCAGTTGAGCCAAGGAGTTTGAGACCAGGCTTGGCAAAATAGTGACTCCATCTCTACAAAAAATAAAAAATTAGTCGGGCTCTCCTATAGCCCTAGCTGTAGCCCCAGCTACTTGGAAGCTGAGGTTGGAGGATAGCTTGAGCTCAGATCAAGGCTACAGTGAGCAGTGATCAAGCCACTGCAGTTCATTCTGGGTGACAGAGTGAGACCTTGTCTCAAACTAACAATACGAATAAACAAAACCCCACAAAGCTTTGGAATAAAAACCCAAAGAAAGTGAAAAAAGTATTAATATTCATCCCAATATAATAGAGAAGAACATGCTATTGAATGTTCTTTGAGACCTCAAGTACAAAGTCCTTGTCTTGGAGTATGCTGGATAGGCTGGAGAAACAGTAAGAAGACAGAATTGCTGAGGTCCACAGAGGAAGAAATGAGGGTTAACAGATGATGGCAGGTCAGATCACACACAGAGAGGTTATAGTGGGGATTTTGACTTTACTCTGAGGTTTAAAGCTATGGAAATAATTGTCCAGAGGAGAGACCTGATCTGATTATAATTTAAAAGGATCATTCTGGCCACTGTGTTAATAACAGGCTTGTCTTAATCCCACAGGCTTCTATGACAAAATACCATAGACTAGGTGGCTTATAAACAACAGAAATTAATTTTTACTCTTCTGGTGGCTGAGAAGTTCAAGATCAAGTACACACCAGAAGATTCAGATTCTAGTGAGAACTCACTTTCGGGTGATTAAATTAAATTTCAACATGAATTTGGAATGGGATAAACATTCAAACCATAGCATCTATGGTTTTCACAACAGCCTACAAGGTTGGGTTGTAAGCTTAGAAGTTAGGAGAAGTTTTCACCTCACTATATTGAGTCTTTACTCACTGTCTCAGGTGTCTCTCCATCCTCACAATTTTATTTCCTTCGATCTCCAGTAGCTGAGCCATGCGTATAGGTAGAGCTTCTTTATTCTCCTATCACCACAGTTACCTGAATTTAGTCCTTAAGAAACCTCACACATTCTGGTACAATGATGGTTTCCAGTTGTTTTTACCTAAAGTCATCAGTGATATAAACTGACTCCCTACCCAATCTCTCTACCCATGCCTTCTTTCTACCAGAGTTGCATCCAGCAACTGAACGTTAGCTATCTGGCTCAAAAAAGAAAATAAATTCTGTCTAGTTTCTTACAGGACCATAGTGTTTCAGTGACCTTTCGACTCTGACTTCCTCCTGCAACTCCTCAAGACCATCTTAGATTCCACATAACCAGTGGTGAGCAGGTTACAGATACAGTCCACCTGTAGATTGGTTTCTTATAGGAAAGGCAAAAAGAAGAAAAATGATTTGTGTGAAGCTTTTAAATACTCTCCTTAAAATGCCTCCCCTGAGTTCTATTCTTCCACATTATTGAAGATTAAAGGGTTTCCATAATTCACTAGCATATATTATTTGACATGTTGAAATAATTCAGTTAAAAGTTTATTTCTATAGTTCGTATGCTAAGTTTTCAATTTCTTAGCTGTTTTCTCTTTTACTAAAAACAGAGCATGGTGGCTGAGAGTTAAACTGGAGTAAAATAGCTAAAATAGTATACTTTAAAATATATTTTGTTTATGCTAAAAATGTCTTCTGAAAGGTCATATTGATATTTACTTGATTTTATATGTCTAATTTTTTCAAATTCTGGGGTTATGGAATTTGAAAATTCTTTGATTCTAATTAATCAGAATTTTCTTTCATTTATTCCTGGAAACCCATAGAAAGTTATTAGCTGTCAGCAGCTTTAATGCCAGTTTATTAGAGGCCCTGACTCAGTGCCTGCTGATAGTTATTGTGAAGGCTGAAAGGTTAACAAGAATGGGCTGCTACCAACCGCCTTGCCAGGTGTTTTTCCCTGCAGTTAATGGACTTGAGCCAATTGAAATTATTACTCTAGAACAAGTCGCAGACACTCTTAATCTTCCCATAGAAACATTGCTAGGGAGAAAAAAAAAGAGCTGGGATCTGTATTGCTGCTTTTCACCATTGTCAAATTTGGAACAATTAAAATAAACTATAGTTAATCTTCTATTTGTAAATGAAGGCTTGACAACTCTAAAAAGAAAGAAAGAAATCTTTTAAAATAATGTACATGTGTAGCATGTTTCATTAAAATAATAACAGTCCCTTCAATGAAACAATGTCTTATAAAACCTTTCCCAATTTTTCTTTTGTGGCATGGTGGTTAAGGGCTACATAAGTATTAACATGTCTAAAGTCTTTTAATTGCTGAGTTTATAAATCCGAACAGCTGTAATGAAATAATCAGAAACAACCAGATGGAATTGGAAACAGTCACCATGGGTGTTTGAGAAGTGCATGCTGTTTAGGGAGACTGAATACGTACTGATCCAACCTAAAACAGAGCAGATGGCAAAGCAAACAGGTAAGCATTTGCTTTATCTTCCAGATATTGTGGTTCACTGATTACCTCTATTTATTTTGAGAACTTTAGAACATCTGTAAAAATCAGATGAAAGGCAGAGGTGACTGCAAAAGACTTGAATAATGTGTAGAATTATAGAGCTTTCTCATTGTCAGATGAAGACAGAGGGATTCTCACCACTTGCCAATCTTTGGGAATCAAATTGAATTTTAGGCAGAAACATTTGAAATTAACTCCTTAGCTACAGAAAACACAAAGGAGGGAAATGCTTTAATTGCATAAAATCCAAAATTAGCTAAGTGGGAATAAGAGTAAGAGGAATGGAAATGGACCAGATAGAGTAGACGTGGAAATGAGTCATGCCCACCCTAACATTAATGTGCTCATCCGGTGCCAAAATCTTAGTTTTTAAATAGCGTTCTCCCCATAAAGGAACTTGAGTCCTTAGAGAAATGGCTGAGGGCAAGAAAAATCACTGATGAATTTAAATGTTCTTATAATGTCAGAAAACAAGAAGGTCCTAAATGATTAATGGGGACATAATGAAAAGGCATAAGGACAAGATCCAGCTGACCAAATTTGAGACAATTTGAGCATTAACAACAACAACAAAAAAGAAAAATTCATAACATATTGCATTTTAAGTCAACAAAATGTAGAGGGGGTAGCAGGAAAAAAAAAAAAAACCTTTGAAAAAGTATGCCAGCTACCATAATAGAAGAAATGATAACATTAGAAAATCACTATTTTGCAAACAATTTCAGAATTGATTTAGGCAACCATCACCAAATACTGCTTTAAAACATGGAGTAAAATTACCTCCACATTATCAGCATTTCACTTAACTGATTATCATGGATTACGAAGGAAAAAAGGGAAATTTTGCAATAGTGGCAGCATCTTAACCCAGGGATCAAAGTAAGCATCACCAGTAATGGGGCAAATTACCATGATATACCTCCTGATATGACACAATGGGAAGCCACAATACCACCAGGCTGTCATATTCCACCCCCCCCACCCCAAAAATTAACATGATGTGTTCCAAATTGTGGAACATTTTACAGAACAGTTTACCTGAATTTGTCAAAACTGTCAAGATATGAAAGACCTAACAAAGTAACAAACTAAACCAGAGAGATGATTATAGATTAAAGAAAACTAAGACGACATGATAATCGAATGCAAATTGTGATCCTTGGTTAGATTCTAAAAAGTAAAAATATTAAAAACCACATTCACACAACTTATAGGGGAAACACATGAAAAAGTTGGAGAACTTTGAATAAAACTGTGTATTGAATAATATTATTAATATTGTTTCTTAGATGTGAAAACGAATGTTCCTGTGGAAGGATGACACTGTTCTTCTAAGACATGAGCTGAAGTATTTGGGGTAAAATAGCATGATGTCTGTAACTTACTTTCAAATGTTTTAGGAAAAAAAGGCGGCGGGGCGTGGAGCGGGGACATAACAGTAAGTCTGAAGGCCCTGTGGAGGTAGTTGGCATGGAATGTAGCAGAACCTGCAAAATGACATGGCTGGCTGAAGTGGAGTGAGGACGAGAATTATGGAACCAGGGCCCGCTTTGGCCTATGTGGTGCCTTTATAATATTGTTTAAAGTTTTGCCACAGGTTACCATTGAATTGTGCAAAGAAAAGGGTTATCTCTTCTCCAAGAGGCATTTGTGCATTTGCTCAGTTACCCTCAGTGTGGCACCTTCTACAGACGCAAACTGCACATTCAAATGCGATGATCCCGAGTAGAATGCGAAGGAAAAAAAATAGGCAGAAAAAGTCAACTCAAACATATAACAGAGATGAGTCTCATCTGAGTGTTCATTGTCCATTGCTCTAGTAGGGAGACTAACGTAAGAGTGTGCACAGGAAACTGATTACTTGCAGTTAGTCTGTACTCAAGCATTTCTCCCCATTGAACGTTATCTACCACAGCTCTTTAGTTCAACATTTTTGCCTACCAGTGTCCCAATGAGTATTAGCCTGAAATGCAAATGTAATACTAAGTACTTTGAAAAGATATTCCATCTCTAGTAAAATACTTAAAATAATATGAAATTAATAAGAGTGATATTGGAGATTACTTGAATCACAAGAATAATCACTAACAAAGTAGGAAATGGCCAAGTCTAGACATTTAACAGTTGAAGATGAGATGCCATCAGGGGTAATAATACTATGTACAGTTTTAAGAGAAATAATCTGAGTATCGAGAAATTTAGAGAATGTTTAGGAAAACTGAAGAATAATTTTGCAAAGTTAAGGGGAAAATTCTTTGAACAATTTTTTCTTCATTCTAATAATTAGATTATAGCCAAATATAAATTATATTCAATATAAGAAAAAATAAACTTACTTTCATTTCCAAAGATAAACAGATTTTTAATAGCATTTACTTGTGAAAGTTTGGTCTTCTTTTAAGTTTAATTAACTTTAATTAGCTGTTCTAAAGTGCCAGTTATTCTCCTACTGGACCCTCTATTCTCTTATTCTTGTTCATCGGACCTAATTCCACAATTCCAAAAATGGATCGGTTTACCACTACCCAGTGTAATCTCCTTCCACAAGGATATGCTATTTCTCTTACCCTCAAGGAACTTACAAATGGCAAATATCGAAATATTTATAGTAAAACTAAAACTTGGTTTATCTTGAACTTGGTGTTATAAGAGAATCACAGAGTATTAAGGGATTCAGAAGAAGAACAGATCATCTTTATTTGGAGTTACTTCATAAAGGATGCTGCATCTTAGAAGAATAAGTAGGATTTCTATAAGCAGAGTTGAAGAACTGACAATATAATGAATATCCAGGAATCGTTTTGGTCTTGCATAACGCACATATAGAAGAAGGTAGACTTAAGGCTCAGAATAATATTGGAGCTACAACTTGGAAGCCTTGAATACCAAGCTAAGGTGTTTGGAATTAGACAATGAGAAATGGTATGGTAATGAGCCTTGCATTCATTTTCTTCAAAGAATTTGATACTATATACTAAAGTTTTGTAAATTCACTTTTTCCAAATCTCAAGGAGAATGCAATTTAATTTTTATAGCCATTATTTTTATTGATTACCCTAAAGAAAAACTATATATTCTCACTATTTGTAAAACCTGGGAGCACTGGTCCCAAATCCTTGTAAAAGACACACTGTTGAATTGGGACCACGACCTGATTTCCTAAGGAAAAATTGTGTGACAGTGGGTTCTTAAAGTTGTTCTTCCAGGCAGCAAGCAGAGAAGATGACTGCCTCTTGAAAGTGTTATCCCTGCTGCCCATGTGAATGTTTGTTTCTGCTCAGTCAGCTCAGGGCTTTGAATCCATGACCCTTAACTAGTGCATCCGTCAAGAGGATGTGGATGAAACCGAAGGTGGCACAAACACATTTTCAATAGAAAAAAATAACATGGAACATGGATGATCCATGTACTAATAGTCAACAATGCAAATCATTAAAATCAGACTCTGTAACATAAGCAAATATCTGCATGGCAATGCTTTAATATAATGGAAGACAAATAAGGAAATGAAATTATTCTAAATGACTCAAGTACGTGCACTTCCTCTGTATTTTATCATTCGTTCATGTCTTCATTCATCAAACATTTATTGGAGCACCAGCTAAGTAAAAGGCCGTGCAATGAATTAAGAAGCAATGGTAATAATGACTCCTACTTCCTCATCAGAAAATTATTATAATTAAATGTCATTTGATAATTTTAAAATTAAAGCTCTAAATTCTAGGTTAGCTGCACAATCTTGAGCATTGCTATTATATATTTAGCCTCTGGATTCAGGTGAGTTTTCCACTTATAAGCTATGCAATAGTGGACAAGTTATGTATCTCTCTAGGAATCATTTGTTCACCTATGAAATATACATAACAAGAGCACGTATTCTATAAGGTTGCTGAGAAGATTAAGTAAAGTTAGGCTAATAAAATATTTCGAGTCTAGTACTTTGCAATAACTCAATAAATGTTAGTTATGACTACTATTTGTAATTATTATCATTAGATTAAAGAGGCCACACTATCATTGAAAGCATTATTGTCAGAATCTCAGAGTGAAGTTCTATATATCTGAATTAGTCTGAAAAACACAAAGATCAATATCAACGTGTCCTACAGAAAAAAAGGAAAAAGCTGTTACATTGCCATATAATGTCATCCATTTATAGCTTCAAGGTACAGAAAGGAATGGTTGTTAAATGAAGGGAACCAGAGGGACTCAAAATGCCTAATCACTTCCTCTTTGGGATTAGTGTTGCATTGAGTCACTTTTCCTGATCATTAGAGGGGACAGGTTCACCCATAAGGACTGACCAAGTGAACAACAGTCAGATCGACTGACAGACATCTTGAGATATAAGGTTATTCAGATGTTTAGGCTAGATACCTACGGTAGAGAATTTATTTTGTAAACGCATCACAGTTGTGCTGGCAATAAAATCTCATTCTTGTTTTTTTTTTTTTCCTTTGTAAGCTGTGGTCAGCTATTGTATGTGCTCTTTTTCCCTGGGTATTTGATGCCCTCATGGCAAATGTTTTTATTCTGTGCAGTGGACTATGTTGAAACTTTTCTCTCCGAAACACTTTATGACTGCCTTTAATTAAATAAAGTCAATTTACAGGCTGGGCATAGTGGCTCATGCTTGTAATCCCAGCACTTTGGGAGGCCAAGGTGGGAGGATCCATTGAGCCCAGGAGTACACCACCAGCCTGGGCAACATAGGGAGACCCCATATCTCTCAAAAACAAAATCAGCAAAGTATGGTGGCAGGTGCCTGAGGCCGTAGCTACTCAGGAGGCTGAGGCGGAAGGATGACTTGAATGTGGGAGGTTGAAACTGCCGTGAGTGTGATTGTGCCACTGCCCTCTAGCCTGGGAGACAGAGTGACATCTTATCTTGAAATAAATAAATAAACAAAGTCAATTTGTACAGGAACAAACATCATTTTTGTCCCTTCACCTCCACGGAGTGATCATTCTAAACATCCTGATAAGTATATACAGCTGTTATCTCATCATCAGCAAAGACAATGTCTCATACTTGGCTTTTCTCGTTTCTGTGTAGCTTAGTTCTGGAATGTTCTAACACACCAAAGAGAACGATCAGCTTTGTCCTTCTGGGAAATATTGAGGTGCTGGGTTTTTGTGGTTTTTTTTTCCCCTATTGCCTTATTTGCATTTAAAAAGCTTTAAATGAAGACTATATAATACTGTATATAGAAGTAGAAGTCATTTCATCATAACTTCCTCTGTTTAACTGCCTTTTATAACCTCAAGGCTACTCCATATTATCGGTAAGATAGAGTACCTATGCCAGACTTCCCTGAAATTACGTACCTCCACTTTCCTTCTCCCAAGACCATTTGCCTGCGATTTTATCCTGATGTATGTAGCACTTAAAGAGGGAAACATCTAAGTAGACACTTCCAACACCTACATGGTTATACTTTTAGAATCATCATGGTAAGATGGCAAGTTGGACAACACTCTCCGAAGTATAGATGAAAAGTGAAAAACTGTTTTCATAATTGGGAACAAATTACTTGTATTTAGACAAAATCTAGATACTAACTGCAGCTTCAAAGTTTTAGCTGAGTAACCTTGGACAAGTTAGCCAACTTCTTTAGACTCCATTTATCCATCTATAAAATGGGGCTGCTAATACCTCATAGGATTGTTGTTGTAAGGATAAATGTGGCAATCTGTTTCTAAACCTGTTAGCTTTTGTGATCCCTGACATTTAGTGAGCATTCATTAACTGGTGGCTGTTATTCTACAGCTTTCTTCATTGTTTCATGTTTCAGTTAAAATACAGACTTTCAAGTTGGTCTGACCTAGGTTCAAAGAATATTATGTATAAAATCTTTGTAAGAGACTTCATCTTCCTGTATCTCAGTTTATTTATTTTCTCAAAGGGTATTTTGGGGAATAAATAAAATAATGACCATGAAGTGCCTAACATACAGCCTGGAAGTTAATAGTTACTCTGCAAGTGGCAGTTTCTTTATCCATTTCCATTAATATATACCCCAGCTTCTGAGTAAATGTGGCCTAAATATAATAAGAATCAAATAAAATAATACCGTTGACTAGCCAAAATCCTATAACTCTACTCTCCATTACCTGTCTACCCTAGAAAGCTACTTGGACAACATGAGGGCCTTGGATCTGGCAAATGAGATATTCACACATGTGTGCTGGGGTTTTCTAGAAAGGGTTTTGCTTTTCCTGATAAAAGGGACAGAAGAGGTTAACACCATTACCTTCCTCCTTCTTCTTGCCTTGACTGAGGTCATAATTTCTGGATCTCCAGCAACCATCTTGAGACCATGAGAGCAAGGTCAATAAAATTTCAGAGACAGCAACCTTGGCATGATGAAGTAGATAAACCAATGCCAGCAACTGCTTATTAAGTCTTTCTTCTTAGCCAAGGTAATAACTAGTTTAGAGAGTCAAATGTTGATAGAGCTTTCTGTTACTTTTGAAGTGGTGTACTCTGATAGATAGTAAACCTTTTGTCTATAAATTAATCCCAAGAAACCAAAAGAAAATATAACCCACACTCCTGCTGATGATTTGCATTCGATTTTTGATTTTGCTATGTATGCGTCTGGCCAGATGCTTCCTTCTTCTCTATCTTAATATCTCTAAGAATTATAAAATAAAGTGACATGTATAAGTAACTTTTATTTAGTCATTCCTCCTAACTCTTATGCTTAATGAATTATTTTGTTCTTATATACAAACATGAGAAAGAGTGAAGCTAGATACATGTACTATAGATGACATTGAATCCTGGAATGACCTTTTGAGGTAGGTTCTATTACCACCCCCATTTTACAGATGAGAACACAGAAGAATCAAGAGGCCCAAAGGTTCATAGTTTGTAAGAAGTGAACCCAGGCAATCTGGGTTCTACATCGTATTCTTTGGGCCTCATGTTATCTGTAATGTAATAACCTACCCTGGGCTAGCATAACTGACTCCATTTTAGCTGTAAACTCCAACCTGGCTTCCCCCTCCTTACCAAAGCCCCTTTGGATGCATAACTGGGTCATGCTGCACTTAGAAGCATTGATGGTACTGTTCTTAACACCTGTAACCATTGTAACTGTATCCTGTTTGGCATACCTGCCCCCTGCTATTGCAAGAAAAAAGTTTCCCTTTGATCATTGTGTAGAAGGAGCCTGATTGCCCCCTTCTTGGACCACTGTGCCCGCAGCCCTTTCCTTTAACCTGCTTTTCTGCTTCTGTAAAATTCCACTTTAGCTAGGTACTCCCCTCCCCTACCTAAATCAAGGTATAAAAGATAATGAGGCCTCTTCCTCAGGGCCAAAAGAATTTTGAGCATTAGCCATCTCTCGGTCACCGGCAAATCAATAAAGGACTCTTAATTTGGAACTCAGAGCGTGGTGCGTAAAATGAGATGGTTTAACTAGATGGCTTCTAAATTTTCTTTCACCTCGAATTTTATACTTCTTTCAGAATATTAACCCCCAAATTTCACCTAGTCCTGCTGTCCCCACCCAGTACCATAATTATAATTCCCTTGAAGCACCATAAGTGGGAGACAGTGTAACATAAGACTGGATTTGGAGAACATTGACTTTGTTTCAAACCTGTCTTAGCCACTTTTACTACCTGTGTGACCGTGGGAAAATTGCTTAACTTCTGTAAGCCAAGTTCCCTCATTTGTGAAGCTGTATACCATATCACATAGATAGTAATTTGATCGAAGGATTTCAAAACATTATCCATATAAAGTACTTAATGCACAGGGCTTAGTGAATAATTCTCAACAAATGTTAGTCATCTTTTTGTTGTTGTTGCTGTTATGTTTACCTCTGAAAACTCAATTTCCAACAAGGTGGTGAAGATCATCCTGTGACCTTAAATCTATTGTCCTGAGAAAACTATCACTAACAAGTTTGGTAAATTTTATTAGTCTGTATTTATAATATCATAATATTAAATGTTTTTCTTACTACTCATGTTTTTTCTTCCCAGAAATAAAGAAATACATCAATTTAAAATCCACTTTTATCTTACTAGGGCTTTTAGCAAAAGAAAAATATCCAAAAGGATACCTTAAAAAGCGACTTTCTTTTATTGACACCTACCAATAACTAGATATGTGATTGGCTGGTAAAAACAGCAGTTTCATATCAAAGATTACCTTTAAAAACTGGATTCCAGACAATTATCAGATTCTGATAACAGGTATCTCAAGGTAGTTAAGAAATTGACTAAAGCAGTTACTGAACCACTAAATAATATTTATGGTTCTTGGAGGACACAGTGCCTCTGATAGTAGTAACTCATTACCTTTCTTTCAGAATGATAAAGGGCAGTTCTAAAAGTAACAAGCCAATCATTTTGACCAGTGGATTGCCAATCATGCGCCTTAATTTTTTCCTTTTCTTATTCGCATTCGTCTTTTAACTTTCATTAAATTATACACGCCCACCCACACCCACCCACCCCCACACACACATTGAGTATCCCTAATCCAAAAATTAGATATCTGAAATGTTCCAAGATCAAGAACTTTTTCAGTGCTGACATGACACCACAAGTGGAAAATTCCATGTGATGAGCCTGACCTCATGTGATGAGTTGCAGTCAAAATGCAAACACACAACAAATTCTGTTCAGCGTCCCTAAGGGATATAGCCTCTTCAGCTGTGATATATCTTTTTTGTGCATGCACAGATTCCCTTACACAAGCACACCCACAGAGGGTAAAACAAATGGCACATGTGCAGGTGTGATGTGCCAACAGCAGCTTCCCCAGTGTGCCCGACACGACGCCAACACCTCCGTGCAATACTGTGTTTCTTTGCTTATTCTCTGTTCTGTGGTGTAAAAGTATTATTGGAAATTTCAAAAAGACCTGTAGATACCCCTTTGGGTAACGCTGATAAGAAAAAGAGGAAGCCCAGAAAGTCAAGCTGTTGGAGAAACTAGACACTGGTGTGAGTGTGAAATATATTACAGAAGAGCATAGCATCGGAATGACTAGCCTAAATCACCTGAAGAAACAGAAGGATAAATTGTTGAAGTTCTATGCTAAAAATGATGAACAGAAGTTAATAAAAAATAAAAAAAATACCACATGAAGCTAAAAATGGAGATCTTGACCGTGTATTGAAAGAATTGATCTATCAGCTTTGCAATGAACACATGCCACTTAATGGTATGCTGACTATGAAACAGCAAAGATCATAATGAACTGAAAATAGAAAAAAACTGCAACTATTCAACAGTCTGGTTGAAGAAATTTTTAAAAGGACAGAGCATTACATTTTTTAAGATTTGTGGTAATCATACATTTGCTGATCATAGGGAAAGTCAGTTAAGAAATTCACTAACAAATTTGCCAACGTCATCACTGACAAAAAGTTGATTCTGAAACCAGTCTATAATTCTGATTTAAAAAATCAATGTTTGGGCATTATTGCCCAAGAAAGACATGGACTAAAGCTAATGAGGTACCCTTACAGAAATTAAGGATCCTAAGGACAGAATAACTGTACTGATATGTGCTAATGCAGCAGGTATACTTAAGAGTAAACTTGTGATAGGCAAAAGCTGTGTCCTCACTGTTTCCAAGGAGTGAATATCTTACCAGTCCATTACTATGCTAACAAAAGAGCATGGATCACCAATCTTTTTGACTGTTTTACAAATATTTTGTACCAGTGACTCCTGCCCACTGCAGAGAAGCTGGACTGGGTGATGACTGCAAGACTTTGTTATTTCTTAACTCACCCTCCACCTGAAATGCTCATCAAAAATAATGTGTATTCCATATACTTCCCCACAAAAGTAACTTCACTAATTCAGCTCTGTGACCAATAAAGAGTAGTATAAAAACATTTTTCTGAACAGCATGCTAGCAGCAGTGAACAGAGGCACAGATGTGGGAGGTTTTCAAAAGGAGTTCTGCATGAAGAATGTGATGTATGCTGCTGCCAATGCTTAGAATACAGCCACTAAAGACACAATTGTACATGCCCAGAACAACCTCTTCCCTGCCACTATATTCGGCGATCATGATGAACAAGATGGTGACTTTGAAGGGTTCCATATGTCAAATTAAAAAAGATAATGTGTGACCTCCTTACCTAGAGAAAAAAATCTACTTTCAGAGTCCATCAGTAAGCTGGAGGAAGTGAATCTCGAAGAAATTTTTAACATGGATATTGAGCTTCCCATTGTTCATTCATTGACTAATGGTGAAATAGCCAAAATGGTTCCAAATCAAAGTGATCTTAATAATAGTGATGATGAAGATAACATTGTTAACACCGCAAAAAATGTGCCTACAGACAATATGTTGAAAACCTATGATGGCTTATTGAAAGACTGGAGCAATGTATATTCTGAATACAATAAGAAATGATGTCTATTTAAAAAAGTCAAAGTCAGACTTCTAAGAAAAAAAATCAGACCTCATCATTGTTAATGAGGTGAATGACTCCGGAGGAACACTTACCCAGCAGAATGCCTCCTCATCCCTAGAATACCCACTTGCTGGTCTTTTAACTCTTCTGATGTTTTTCCTCACATAAAAAAAATAAAATATGATATCCAGTAACGTTTTAATGAAAATGCAGTATCATATACAGAGACCTGCTGTTATTTGTTGCTGCTGTTGTTTAACAGCAGATGTGGGTATCCTGGAGATGCTACTGTGTTGCTTAGCTGCCTTGAACATATTATTTTTTCATTGTATTAATGGTACGCCATATTTTTTACTGCTAAGTACTTATGTGTAAGGGTAAGACAAGGATTACTTATCAGTCATATATAAATTCAGAGTCAGGAATGAGTGGATGCCAAACAACCAGATTATTCACGTGAGTGCCTGAGATAGTGACAGTTTTGTTTTCTGACGGTTAGATGGATGCAAACTTTGTTTTATATACAAAATTTTTTAAAATATTTTATATAATTACCTTCAGGATATTTGATAAGGTTTATATAAAACATAAATAAGTTTTGTGTTGAGTCCCATCCACAAGTTATCTCATTATGTACATGCAAATATTCCAAAATCTGAAAAAACTCAAAATCTCAAATACTTCTGGTCACAAGCATTTCAGATAAGATATACTCAATCTGTGTGTGTGTGTACAAAAAGATTGAGTGTACTTTAATATATATGTATATCTCAAACTGTATATATATACACACACATATATGTATACATATTTTATATACATATAAACTTTGAAATATACATATATACACTAAGGATACTCAATCGTGTGTGTGTGTATACTTTGTTTTTAAAAAAGGTTTTAAAAGCTCAAAAGCAAAAAGTGAACAAACAAAATTTTGAATTATTATGACTGAAAAGACACAAGAAGAAAATCACTAAATTGTTTCAAATCAATAAAAATATACATATTTTTTTATTTTCAGGGCTTTTGACTTACAACCTTCTGTCAAATGAGAGTGAGTACAACAGGATGTTGCAATATTGAAAACAGGGTTTTAATCCCTGCTCTTTAAATCTCCCATTCAGAGTATTACTGCTTAGCTAATATTGAAATCCACAAAGTACAAAGTTGGGATTTATCTAGTTAATGAGAATGAGCTAATGGGCATTCACACCATGATCTCCAGCCTACAGAGTGTACCTACCACAGAGCTGTTCAAGGACACTAATGACCCTTCACCAAGGTATTTTTAAATGCCTAATTAAGAGAGTTTCTATCTTCCTCTGGACAGGTATGGTTAGAGAAGTATCTGAATAGTTTATAATATTAAATGAATTCGACAGTGTTATCTCCCCAGAACTTTTAACTCCTTCTACAGTATGCCATGGAAGTTGCAGTATTCCTGCCTTCTTGATGGTAGACCACCAATGACTCACCTATAATTAGACAACTTAATTCATTGAATCATTTGCAAGTGCATAAGCCAGCACATTAAATTCTGTGATCTTTTTGAGCATATCAATCATTTTATCAAACACTGTCCAATCAAACAAAGTTTTTCACCCTCCTTGGTCTAACACCCTTAGAATCCAATCTTATACAGATTTCTGATTCCTACCAATACAAACGGGGGTGGTTCTATAAGCCTTTTGGCATACAGCCTATATTTTTTTCCAGAGTAAACCTTGAATGTCTCCATCTGTGCCATGTTCAGATCCAATTTCCATTATGGGCATCAGAGGCATAAAGGATACGGACGGTGGATAACAAAGAGAATTGGCATTTCTTTGTGAGACAATTCACACCAATAGCAGTCATTAAACATTTCAATCAAGGGGATTCTCATTCACTCATATGAAGTTGGGAGGTAAGATTCTTTTATCCCCAGGAGATTAAGCTTTGAATTGATACTATAACTCTACAACCCTTACCATCAGGTCCTAGGCTTGGTTTCCAGCCATATTTGTCCTGTGTCTACAGGAAATGAGAGGCTTCCTCAAAGATGCCCTTGAACATTTCTGATTTCCTCATTGTGCTCTGGATTGTATTTTCATTACCTAGAACCCATCCCTTTTACCACGTAAGACCTCTAGGGCCTATGGAAATAGCCAAGTGATCCACACTCATTATAATCAATATTATTAATATAGAACCAAACACAACAGCACTGGATTTTCCAGACCCTCGCCTTCTAACTGCTCTTTAGCCTTGCCACACAAGTGAAAATTTGAGTAATTATAAAAAACTCTGTAAGTTATGGATTACTAGTGTCCTATTTCCACTTCTAAGAAGACTATCTATGTGTTCCTCAAATGTGTGGAGCTATTCAATTCAAGAAATTATTTTTAGCTCACTCCTACCACCAGATAATTTATTAGTCAAGTTCCTTGCAGAAAAGAGATTACACATACAATGTGGCTAATTTGTGAAAAGTTTAATAAAAGACTACTTAAGAAGAAGTGGCCATGAAGTGCAAGGAAAAAATAAATGAAGATTTAGTAACTCCAGAGCTAGCAACAGCTGGAAACTATTATTGTTCCTGGCCTAAAGGAGAGCAAGAAGCAGGAGATGTGAAGTTACTAGTTGTCCACCCAGAAGAAACTAGGGCAACCAATTGTAGAAAGAGAATTGCGTGGAGAATGCCCTGAAATCGCTCTACTCTTAGATTTCTGGATCAGCAGATGCAAATAAGAATTGTTCATCATACATAGTCTTAGTAGGGAAAACATTCCACTGGAACTTTGTAGCCAAAAATTACAAATTTAGATGTCATTCCAAATGTAATGCAAAACCACTTTAAGTTTATAAACTGGGAAATAACATTAGATTCAATTGATGATTTAAACATAATTCTCTGGCTATTCTGTAGAAAATAAATTGGAAAGAGTAAAGAGAGAAAATAAGAAGATGAATTTAGAAGTTACTACAGTGGTTCAGATAAGAGATGATATTGGCTTGCATTAGAAAGGGGCCGCAAAGATGGATATCAAAGGCATGGATTGAGGTACATTTTGGAAGTAAAATTAAGAAGACTTAGTGCCAAATGCAATAAAAAAATGCAGTGAAAAAATATGTCAAATATGAATCCCAGTTTTCAGAACTCACTAACAAGCTACCAGGTGGTATAATTTCCTGAGATTTGTTCAATATTAGCTAGCTGAGAATTAAGTGTGAGAAAAAACTCTGAAGGAAAAAGGGAAAAAAAATGTAGTGTGTAAAGAGTCGCACAAGCTGCATAGTTTTCTAGGAACAAAACACATTTTCTTATAGTCTATTTCAGCATTTTAGACTCTAACCACAAATAGAAAAGTCAGCTTTATGGCTCTCTTCTGTCACTGGTAAATGGGAGCTTTCAGCAACGTCTGCTCACCTCTTTGAGATAAATGGGATTAGTAACTGAAGACAATAAAGTTATTTGTGACAAGCGAATTGAATATTGATTTTATTCTATTTTCTTCTGGTAACTTTTTAAGAAATATTCATAAGAAGTGGGGTTTGAAGCCTAATCAATTAAAAATAACAACAGAATCGATTTATTGTTAACTAACCCATTCCCAATATTTCCAGCTTCTGCATTTATTTGGCTATAGTTTATATTTCTTCCATTAGTCAAAATTTTATTAACTCTTTCCAGAATTGTGTACTCCACAGACACTCCAAGGGATAAAATAGAATTTAATTCCAATGTCTGCCTTGGAATTAAATATCTGTCCCAAAATATCTGAATAACTTATTAGCTGTCCTAGTAGGGAGCTAATCATACCTGCAATGAGAGAATCTTGAAAGGATTCTTGGAGGAGCTTTTTCCTCTTTCATGCAATAAAAGTAGCTCACACCATCATACTGGGCAGTATGGCAAAACCCTGTCTCTACAAAAAATACAAAAATAAGCCAGGCAGAGTGGAGTGCTCCTGTAGTCCCAGCTTACTCGGGAGCCTGAGGTGGGAGGATTGTCTGAACCCAGGGGGTCAAAGCTGCAGTGAGCTGTGATTGTGCCACTGCACTCCATCCTAGGTGACAGAGGAAAACCCTGTCTCAAAAAAAATTGCACTGTGATATTAGAGGAGATTACTGACCGACCCTCAAGCCTCATCATCCAGCTACTTCCTACAGAGGTTCCTTCTGGTACCCATAAGTAGGTAATTTTGCAAGGATGTTTTCAGGGCCTTTAGCAGAGAATCTGGGCAATTGTAGTGCCAACTGGGACAGGTCTTAGATCAGGTTTACGATGATTTCTCTCAGTGAAGCCCAGAAACAATGCATACAGCATATTGTAGGCAGCTATGATAAGCCACTCCACTAAAGAAGACTACTGCCTTGAACTGCTTGGCAAAAATGTCCAGATAATATATAACATGATCACTTTTTTGCTTCCTTAGAGGTTAGAAGGATATAGGACAGCTTAAGTCCCTGTACTGAAAGTTTCAGTACTAAACAGTCTATGATGCTTTGACAGCTAACCCCACCAAAAGCCATCACGTGAGAACGGAGCTAAGGGCTGCTCCTTTGGAATTGATGGTCGTGATTTTCTCATGTGATCTGAAATACTGGCAACCACTGAATGGACCAGGAGTGGGTGCCAGTCCCTAGAGGCTGACCAATGAAGGCACTCTTTGTGGGGTTCTGACTAATACATAAATCAGAGCCTCTTTCAGGGTATGTGAGACACAAACAGGAGCTCAGACAATAAAGTAGACAAGCACGGAGTCAGCTGCTGTTGGTAACAGCATACAGGTAGACAGACTCACAATAGATGTGACAGAAAGCCATTAGTCAAAAGCAGGGCAGTCTTCTAGAGCTGTCTTGGGGCCATGACAACTATTATTATGGACTGAAAAAGTGTCTATTTATCCAGAATACTAGTCCTGAAACCGTAGAGTCTGGTTTCTATTCTTTCTTATTTCCAATACATCTTTCTTATGATGTATTAGCCAAAATTTTCCAAGCGTATCTGAGTTTCTGACACCTAACTCCTTCACATAAATCCTCATTTTGATCAATATTTTGGAAAACTTATCAACAAAAATCTCTTTAAATGTAGTAAGTGGGCACATTACCTTTGAAATAGAATGTCTTGAATTCAAATTATGGCTTTTCTATTTACTTGTGTGACTTTCTTTAAGTGATTTAACCTCTCTGATCTTCAGGTTTCCTTTTTTTCTTTTTTTTTTTTTTTGAGACGGGGTCTTGCTCTTTACCAGGATGGAGTGCAGTGGTGCAATCTCGGCTCACTGCAACCTCCGCCTCCGTAGCTGGGACCTCAGGTATGTGCCACCATGCCTGACTAGCTTTTTTTCTGTTTTTAGTAGAGACAGGGTTCACCATGTTGGCCAGGATGGTCTCGATCTCTTGACCTCATGATCTGCCCTCCTCGGCCTCCCAAAGTGCTGGGATTACAGGCCTGAGCCACTGCGCCCGGCTGATCTTCAGGTTTCTAATCCATAAACTGGAAATGAGGTCAGTAGCATAATTAATTGTAAAGTTTAAATAAAATGTTGCATTTAGAGTATTTAACAACAGATAATTAATTGTCCATCATAGAATATAATATTGTAGAAAATTATATTTTCTAAAGATGGATAGGCTATAAATACAATATTTTCTAAAAATGACTAGAATATGTATATTATATATAAAGTTTCATACCACATTGTCTTCTTATAGTTCTTATAGTTGGTATTCCTCTATCAAAGGGTTGATTCTATTTTACTTCCCCTTGAGGCTGAGTAAAATTTTTGTAACTGCCTCAACTCAAAGAATGTAATAGTGACACTCCTTGACTTCTGCCAAGAAAGGGGCTTAATATAAAATAAAATAAAATAATAAAGATTATAAAAGGTAATATGGCCTCTGCCTACTTTTTCTCTCTTAAACCACTCACCCTTTGAACCCAGCCACCATGTTGTGGGAAAGCCTAGGACACTTGGAAAGCCCATGTGTACGTGTTGGCCGTGGTCTAAATGTCTATGTCCCTCGAAAGTGTGATAAAATCTAATCCTCAATGCATTGGTATTAAGAGGTGGCGCCTTTGTGAGACACCTAGGTTATGAGGGAAGAACCCAGAAAATAATATGCGATTTGTTTCCTTCTGAAAGATGCCTGAAGGAGCTTTTTCACCCCTTCTGCTGCCATGTGAGGACACAGTAACAGGTGCTGTTTATGAGGCAGAGAACCAACCCACGTCAGACACCGAATCTGCTGGTGACTTGATCTTGGATTTCTAGCCTCCAAAACTGTGAGCAATACCTTTCTCATGCTTATAAATTACCCAGTCTAAGGTATTTTGTTATAACTGTCTGAATGGTCTAACACAGTGTTCCAGCTGAAAGTGCTAAAGCCTTACTTACAGCCATCATTAAACTCCAGATAAAAGAGTGAACGAGTCCTCAGGTCTTACAGCCTCTCAGCCTCGGAGCCTTCCAGTTGAGACCCCAGACATCACAAAGCAGAGAAACATCATCTCTACTTACCCTTTCCAAATTCCTGATCCAGAGCATCCGTGAGCATGATAAATGGTGGTTTCATACCATTCAATACCGGAGTTACATATTGCACAGCACAGTGACCAGAATTCTTGATAAATGGTAATTCTTATAATGTCAAATATAGTAGGATAATATTATAATTACCAATAAATTCATTATTAACATCATCATACTCATCACAATTATTAAAATAACAGTATTTTCTAGGTGTCCTAAATATTTCCTCTTGGAAAATACAAAGTCAAGGGGAAAGCATTCTCAATTTATTTAAAGGTTCTCTAAACTTAACTTTCCTGTAGCACATATTCCTTGAAGTGAAGAATGCCTATAGTGTTTATAATGTGTTCTTGCCACTGAAGGCCTGAGTCAGGAGAAACTTCCAGAAGTGTTTGACAAGCTGTGTGTGTTTGTGTTTATTTTAATTATGCTGAACAATCAAGAGAATTGAAATAGAGTGCTGCGAAGACAAGCATTTTTTGCAAGTTCCCAAACACAATGCAGGTTTAATGTTCCCAGCTCCTTATACTAGCTATAGGAAAAAGAAAAAATGACCTACACAAGCCCTTTCAATAGGAAGTTGATGCTTTTTTGATGGTAATTGGCAGCAAGATAATTTGCTCTTATTTCTAGTGAATTTATAGAATTGTTTTTAAAAAGTAAACTTTTCACTCTTAGTAGAAACTGTACATAGTACTATTGTCATATGGGTGCCAGGGTGTGACAGACACTGGTAATGTGGTTGGCTGCCTGGCTGGTTCTCAGCAATTCCTGAGGTTAATGAGCTTTTTATGATTATATTCTTCCATCTTCTACCCTCACTTATCTCTAATTTCCACCTTCTTGCTGAAACTTGTAAAGGCAAAATATCTTTTGAAATATGTGAAATAGCCCTATGTCTTTGACAGAAAAATATCAGTGTCAAAAAAAGAAGAGTAAAAAACATCAGTAGAACTAGAAACCATGGGAGTTTCTTTATACTTTGAATTACACGATACATGCATTTCTTAGGAGTTGAGTATAACTTGGACTTTGATAAATTATACTTTAGATATACTATAAGAGTTTTAAACTGAAAAAAATCTTGTTAAATCTCTAAGTCTATTTATTTTGTAAATGCAAATGTTCAAATATTATTATTTAAGATAAATAATGCCTAGACTTGAAAATACTATATACGTATTTAATTAGAGATGAATAAAAAGTTGTAATGCAAAATATAAAATGAAAACTACAAAAGTATTATATTTCAATATAAAAATATCAATCTGATTTTGATATTTTTTTATTCCTAAAAAATCAAGAATTTTTTTAACTTCAAGTCAAAACAATTAATTTTTAAAAATCTAACCAACTGTCAGTCACTGAAATGGGGAAAGCAAAATGCTCATATACAATATTATACATTGTTTTTAAAAGTGTAAGAGGGTATCACCATTTTTAAGGGCAATTTTGTAATATCTACCAAAAAATGTATGATGGCTCATATCATCTGACTCAACAGTTTCATTGATAAAACTGAGATATTCCCACAAGTGAGTGAAGGTATATGCATAAGCTATTCATTAGAAAAATGTAATAGAGAAAAATTAAGGAAATACCAACAACAGATGATTGGTTACACATATATATATACGCATACACACATATATATACATGTATATATATGTGTATATGTATATATATGTGTGTATGTCTATGTATATATATATATGTCACACAAATATAGTCATAAGAACTATATATGTTCTCTCCCAAAGAGAAACAAGTATAGCTTTTCTGAGATGATTACAAGTCAAGCAAATGGCCTTTCACTGTGTTAACATGTCAGGATCAAGAACTTTACTACCTTGTTAAATACATACATATATATACACATATATATGTGTATATGTATATATAAATATCTAATGGTGATACATACATATATGTATATATCTAATGGTGATATATATACACATATATCACATATATACATACATATATATGTATATATATAATGGTGATATATACACATATACATATATTTCATGTATGTATATATACATATATACACATATTTATACATGTATATACTTATATGCATGTATATATGTATATATATCACCATTAGAATATACATATATGCATGTATATATATACACATTAGAAAAAATAAAGTTGGTCTGTACAAACAACTATGCTTAAATAGAATGTAAGTAAAAATGCAAGTTACGAATTAGTATTTATACCATGATTAAATTTTTTATAAAATAATATTTTAAAATATATACAAACTGAAAACTGTGCACTGTTTAAAAATGGTTATCTCTAGGGGTGACATGATAGGAACTTTACTTTCTTTAATACATACTTCTATAATGATCAAACTTTCATATAATGAATATGTACTATTTCCTAATTAAAAATTTGGAAATGCGAACTGGGCACAGTGGCTCACATATATAATTCCAGCACTTTGGGAGGCCAAGGCGGGAGGATGACTTGAGGTCAGGAGTTCAAGACCACCCTGGCCAATATGGCAAAACCCTGTCTCTACTGAAAACACAAAAACTAGCCAGGCATGGTGGCACATGCCTGTAACCCCAGCTACTCAGGAGGCTGAGACAGGAGGATCACTTGAACCCGGGAGGCAAAGATTGCAGTGAGCCGAGATCACACCAGTGAACTCCAGTCTGGGTGACAGAGCGAGACTCCATCTTAAAAAATAAAAATAAAAATTGAAAATGCAATAAATTGCAATAAGAAAGAAATAAAACTTAACAGAAGACTCAATTTTATCTGTTTTTGTCCAACCTACATAACACATCCATTTAAAATTCCAAAGGCTCAACTAGCATTAAGGGTTGCATGTAATAACCTTGTCATTGATAAGAACTTGTTATATTAGGGTTTAATCCATATGTGATGTAAATATATGATCTTCAGCAGAACCCTGTCATGTACTTCATAACTATGAATATATAAGTGAAAGGAAAAAACTAAAATAAGGATATTTTTTGAAAGTATGTTAAAACAGTCTTTAATACAGATTCCATAGGCTCAGATACTTGGCACTTAGAACAAATCTTTTCCTTGATAGCTCTAAAAATAAAAGGATTGACTAATCAAATTCACAATATTTAAAAATTTAAATTACTTCAGAGGGAAGCTTTCTGAGCATATTTAAATAATTCATTTACAGATAAAGTAAATTTTAATGGAACAAGAACTTGAAAATTTTTAAGTGTGCTCTGCATACATTCGGTACTTAGAACTTGCGCTAGTTTGGCCCCCTCACCCAAACAAAATCAGCTCTTGATATGTTTTTTAAGAGCCATGATCATTCAAACACTGCTTCTAAAGGCAGGTCCCAGTTTTACGTGGTTTATGCAATTTAAAGAGCCCTCTCTAAGAATGAGTATAAAAGGCACGTGTCCATGGAAATGCATTGCTAGAGTCCCTCCCTGCAGCACTGTTACCTTCGTAGAAAGCCTGCCTCTCTCTGTCCCTCATTTTATCATCAAGGAAAACTAGTTTTCCTCTGCCTTATTGTAGTGGTACCCTCTTTGAAGAATTTAGAATGCTTTCCTTTTCCAATCGAACTTAAATTACTTTCCAGACTTTTCTTTTTCCCCAACAAAGGGTTGTTGGCCTTCTTTCAGCGGCCTATCAAACGCCTTTCCACTTTGTACTTTCAAGAACAAAGACAACGATTCGCTTTTCCTCATAAAGATTTGTTCTTATGACTGCAGAGATTCCTTTCTTATCGCATCATCATTTTCTCCCAATTTTATAAAATGAAGATCATAAGGAAAGAGTAAATCAAATGTTTCTACTCATTCTCTCCCAAAGAGGAACGAGTTCAGCTTTTTCTGAGATGATTATGAGGCAAGCAAATAGCCTTTCACTGTGTTAACATGTCAGGATCAAGAACTTTACTACTTTGTTAAAATACTGCTAGTAATCAGGATACAAAAATGGAACAGATTTATATTTCTTCTTGAATGACAATAAATGGCAGTAGACTGTGCACAATAATTACACAAATAATCCGAAACACAAAGGAGGGTATAAAATCAAGAGAATATAAAGACAAGTACAATCAGATTACTGCTTGCAAGTTGCCTTCAGACGCTAGTTGCAATATCATAAAAAGATAAATATAAACAGCAAAGAATGCAACCAAGTAAGAAACTATTAGAAAAATCATGGCAAATATTGTTGATAATCCCTTTCATTTAAATATAAATTATTATTACACTTAAGTAAGAGAACTACATACAATAAATTTTGGATACTCAAATCCATTAAAAATGCATATAAACTCTTTTTCTTTATCCAGCGTTTTCCTGTAAGACAGCTTTCATGGGAAGGCTGGCTACATATTTCCAATTACTTAGCATCTCACCTAGCAATAAGGAGATATACTCATTAATTTTAAACCATTTATTCCAGACTAACAATGAGCTGACATACTGTTTGTGCTGGAAAGGTTGACATGGAAAGAGCTTTATTCAATATTTGCTTTTATTATTATCTTTATACCGTCTTACTAAATAGGTTACTTATGAATATGGTAATGAATAATTTGGACTCATAGTTTGCTTTGTTAAACAAAGCCTCAGAATCTACCCCAGGGAATCTCTTACTTGAGTCTTAGCTTAAAATGTTCCTGTCACTTGGTGTTAGACTCCCAAGTTATCTCCAAGCACTTGAACTGAAACCTCATCCAAAGCTTTGTCATTTTCTTGAGAGACAAAGAGGCCACCTTCTGAGAGATCAGCTGTAAACAATAGACCAAATTATTGCTACCTGGTAATACTATATCATGATTCATGATCTTAGGGCTTATGTTTTTAAGATAACATCTGAATTTATGTCAGCCCAAATCTATAAAATCCAGAGAAAAAACGTAATGTATACCATCTACTTCCTAGGAAAAAATAAATAACTAAAAATAGAAATAAATACAGCCTCTGTCACTCTAAAAATGCACATAAAAGCCCGAATGCATATCCCCGAGCATATACATGGGAGCCATTTGGGTCCATCTGCTGCAAAGACACAGTGACCTCTCCCTGGAGTAACCCAACAGGAATAATAAACTAATTACTTATTTCAAACCAGAGACCACTAATCATCCCTTCTTACTTCTTTTCCTCTCTTAAATCAGTATCTGGATTCCATCAAGAATTCTATAAACTCTAGTCTTTTACATGTAGTGTTAATTTATAGTTTGGTTCCTCCTAGTCAATCTTTGAAAAATCAAGTCTGTTTTTCTCTATGTCTTAGTCAGTTTGGGCTGCTATAACAAGGCATCTGAACTGGGCAACGTATAAACAGAAGAAATGTATTTCTCACATTTCTGGAGCCTGGGGAGTCCAAGATCAATTAACCAGCAGATCTGGCATCTGGTGGGTCTGGTGAGGGCTTGCTTGCCTACAGACAGCATCTGCTCACTGGGTTCTCACATGGTGGGAAGGAAAAGGCAGCTCTCTGGGGTCTCTTTTACAAGAGCTCTAAACACATTCATGAAGACTCTGACCTCAGAACCTAATAGCCTCTCAAATGTCCCACCTCTTAATACCATCACCATGGAGGTTAGAATTTCAACATATGAATTTTAGATGGACACAAAAATTCAGGCCATAGAACTAGAATAATTATGAAAAAGAGTTCCAGGGTAGAGAGGATCTACCTCCTCAGACTCTTCCTTCTTCAGGAAGTGTTTGCGACTTCTTGTGCTCTATGCTACAATACGAGAAACTTTGTCCACCATGGTTCACACTGGATGGTGTAAGGAGGCAACATCACGTGGTGGTTGAGAGTGTAGCCTCTTCACACTGATCTCAGCTGTGGTGCATGCTGTGTTCTATTCAACAAGCTGTATTACTTCCCATACCTCAGTCTTCTCATCTAAGAAATGGGAATAATAGAACAAAACCCAGGCTGTGATACTGGAAGGATTAAACGAGTTAATTCGGGTAAAGTACTTAGGATAGTGATTTCTGCACTGTGAATGCTCAATAAATGCTAGCTATTATTGTTAGAGATTTTTTCCAGGAAAAGTGTATGGCCTACAAAGTTTCTCTGCATATTCAAAAACCCCACTACCCGTCCATCCCTCTCACTGTGATATTCAAATTCTTGCCCCATTTTTCAAATGATCAAATTCACTATGTGTTCTTCTCTGAATTCCCAAAACCCTTCATATCTAAAGACATCTAGTAGCTAAACAAAAGCTTTAGTCTAGGTGATTTTAAATTCTTTTACTTGTTGGTTCCTAGAGAAAACAATTTTTAACACAGATTTTGTCCATGCAATGTGCTAGCCATTAGAATAGCGTAGCAAAAGAACTGAAAGATTGAAAGACATTGCCTCAAGTCTCCTAATTGGGAGTAGGAGGGGCAGTAAGGAGGAAAGAAACAGGTAAATAAATGAATAACTACCAGTTTTCTGCATCACTTTTCTTTTAATGTACAAATTATAATAGTCCAAGTCATTATCCAATCTATGTCTATTCAATTTTGTTGTTTATGATGTTGTGGAATCCCAGTAAGTCCTGATACACTTCACGGTTTATTTCTGACGGCCACCATTTGTCTTTTAGAGTGACAGCCTGTCCTGGCTTCTGTCCCATGAGAATCTCATGGGATTCTCTCTGAAACACTTAATTCGCTATGGCCTGTTCTCTAATTTTCTTCCTCCCAAGCACACATAGAGGTAAAACTAAAGGGTCTAAGAAGGCATGGACCATATCCCGGGGCTTGAACCTTATTATAACTTCAGAACCTAACACAGTGCCTGGCATACAGGAGAGGGACTATAAATACCTGTTGAATGGATGAATGACTATTTAAAAGAATTCATAAACATACACATAAAATAATAAACAAGATTTTTTTCTCTTCTGCCCCATGTTCTAGGTCCCTTGCTCCATATATGGACAATCAGTATGAGTTTTTAAAATTTCTACAATAATATCTTCTGCCCATAAGAAAGAAAACTTTATATTTTCTGTTTCAGAAAGCTCTCAAACCATTTTTTTCTATGTGTCCACACTACCACAACTACAATCATCAACACAGAAGAAGACTTCTGTGACCAAATGTATGGGAGGTTTTCCCCACACACTAAGCAATGGACACCAGCTGGGTGGCCTACAGTTTAGGTCCATCACTGTCTACACAGCCCTCTGGGAGGCCAAGGCAGGTGGTTCATTTGATGTCAGCAGTTTGAGACCAGCCTGGCCAACATGGTGAAATCCCATCCCCACTTAAAATACAAATGGGCCAGAAACCACAGGTTGAGGAATCAGTCCCCACGATTGCCTCCCTACACACACACCAGTCACAAGTCCATGCCTCTGGAATTTCTGACTAACCAGTTTCAAGTTGAGGTCCTCATAACCCCATCTTTGGGGTTTCATTTGCTGGAGTGGCTCACAGAACTCAGTGAAACACTTATGCCTATCGGTTTATTATGAAGGGTATTGCAGAGACTACAGATGAAGAGATGTATGGGGCAAGGGATGGAGGGAGGCGGGGCAGAACTTCCATACCCTCCCTGGGCACACCAGCTTCCAGGAACCTCCACGTGATCAGCTATCTGGAAGCTTCCTGAACCCAGTCCTCTCTGGTTCTTATGGAAACTTCATGACATCAGCATTCCTTCTACTAGGGTATAGGGCAGGACACCCTCTAGGGAGGATCTTAAAACCTTCAATCAGGAAGGTAGGGAAAATTGACTCCCACCTTGAAGCAGGTAAGGGGAGGACAGGAGAAGGTCAGAGAAATTCTGTTTCCTGAGGCCTTCTCCTGAAACCGACCACACCCAACTTTATAACAAAAGACTGTAAAAAGGGTTATGAGAGTTATGAGCCAGGAACTGTTCATGAAAATCAATATATATAACACCACATTTTCTTACATAATTCTAATATTAAACATCTCAGTGGCTTCATATCTGCATAATTCAAAAGGCTCGCCAGAGCAGTCCTTCTCAAATTTAAGAGAGCACTCTCCTCCCCTCCTTGTTTTGCCCAGATAAGACATGAAAATTCCATAACTTTTACTTTTATATGTAATACTTTTCTTCATATCCCTCTCTTTTGTCATTGTTTATAGTCTTATTTATTTTTTAACCTATCTCTGTAAACGCCAATCTCCATTACACAGTCAATTGCAATATGAGGTCTAGGCAAAATTATCCTCTGGAATTTTGCAGATAAGAAGTGCACCAGATCTGCACTTATAAAATAAACAACAGCAAAATTTGAGAGTTGCTTGTTGTAAAAAAAAAATCCACAGAAATATTACATGCATCTGTATTTAGATATATCTTGTGGTAAATTGCAAAAATGACACAATCCTTCACTCCACTCTAAATCCACACGCCTTGTGATTGAATTTGCACCTTCTCCTATCACAAACGGGACCAGCCAGTCATGGTGGCTCACACCTGTAATCCGAACACTTTGGGAGGCCAGAGGTGGGTGGATCATTTGAGGTTAGCAGTTTGAGACCAGCCTGGCCAAATGGTAAAACCCTGTCTGTACTAAAAATTCAAAACAATGAGCCAGGCGTGGTGGCACATGCCTGTAATCTCAGCCACTCAAGAGTCTGAGGCAGGAGAATCACTTGAATACAGGAGATGGAGGTTGCAGTGAGCTGAGATCGTGCCACTGCCCTCTAGCCTAGGCAACAGAGCAAGACTCTACCTCAAAAAAAAAAAAAAAGAATGGAACCAGTTTCTCCTTCTATTGTATTTGTACCTGCCTATAGATCTGCTCTGGCCAATAGCATGCAGCAGAAGTAATGATGTGTCAATTTCAAGCCTAGGCCTCAAGAAGCCTTGCATACTTCCTCAATTTCTCTTGGAATCCTAACCAGACACCATGGGGGAAAAAAATATCACTGGTAAGCTCACTGGAGGATGAAGGACCACACAGAGCAGAAATGAGCCATGGCAGCAGAGGTTATTCTAGATAAGTGAGTCCCAAGCTAACGCAGCAGCTGATCACATACACACGAGGGCACCCAGTAAGGACTAGAAGACCCTTTCTGCTGAGCCAACCCAAGTTGTTGACCTGCAAAAAACTGTAAATTTTTTGCAAGAAAAAAAAAACTTTTTGTTTAAGACACTAATTTCAGGCTGGCTTGTTATGTAGCAAAAGCTAGTAGACTCACGGAAGCTACCGATTGTCTTCAAGCAGTCTTGGATCGATTTCCTGTGAGCTAAGGAAATATATCTTTGCCATCACTGGCCTCTTCCCTCAAGTCTGAATTGTCAGGAGGCCAAAAAGTACAAGGCAATGGCCAATAGACCCAGGTTGAGAGGACAGGATTGACCGTTCTTCTCTTCTGCTATCCTGAAACCTCAAGTGTTACAAAGACAGCTATCAATAGTGTCTCATAATAATGAGTTCTGCCTGTACTAGGAGACTCTGGCTCTCCTTTCATTTGGGTTTCCATGGCCTGGAATTTCATGTTTTGTCTGTCAAGTCTCAATTGCTGTGATCCAACCACACTGGGCGAGGCCAAGAGGGGCCCTGGAAGAAGCAGGAGCCTCTTTCCCAAGGGAAATGAGGACAAATCTGTTTTCAAAAGGGCCTTTGTGAAACAGGGGCCAAACTGCTGATGGTGACCCCAGCACCGGAGTGTGGTTCAGTGAAAGCAAAAAAGGGCGTTCTCCCGACTTTGGATAGGACAGACTCATGAGTAAGTCGATCTCAATGCCTGGAAGCAGTGACAGAACATGAGGCTGATACCGAGGTCCCACGATGGAGGCAAAGACTGCAGAAAAGGGGGCGCCGTGGCGTTCAGCCGTGATGGAGTCTGCTAGTGAGCTTGTGTAATGTACTTCCTGAGAACACCAAGAAATAACCAAAGGCAACAGTTGCAGAAGTTCAAGGACCTGGGGGTTTTGAGCAGAAAACCTTGAATGAACAATTAAAATGCATAGGCTGGAGGTACGTTGTGAAACTTGCCTGACTTTAATTATCATGACATGTTTCATTTGGTGAATTTCTCTCAAAATACTTTTAAATATTAAAAACGTCTGGAAAATAGGCTGTGATGAGGTTTCTCATTTTCAAGATCAGCAACTTGCCGGCAACAGTGAGAAAAAGAGTAATTTCTTGCCTCTTGAGGAAACATGAACTCTGTCCCCATTTCCTCTCAGCCACTGCAACCCCTCCCAGCTGCCCCTGTCAGTCTCACTAATAACACCACAGTCGGTAAAGTAAGCTGGTGTCTCCCACGGTGAAATGCTTTCTTCAGTTTTAATTGAGCCACTGGCCAGCTCGTCAGCGCTGCTTTCGAGGGAAAGCAATGGCTGAGCAGTCCTGCGTGACTTGGCACCCACCAGCGAGAAAGCGACCCTCACAGATGCTAACAAATGCTCTCAACCTGAAAGAGACCCGAGTGTTTTCAGTGGCCTCTGCAATTGCTTGTCAACTTAGAGGAGCGGGAGGAAAGGAGAAAGCCTGCCAGAGCACAATCCTCCCTACCCTCCAGTCAAAAGAATTAAAACCCCTCTCTTTGTTTACTAACAAAGACGTCAAAGTCCTTTTCAAGCCTAGGGTTTTACATATTGATAATATCAAAGAAAAAAGCAAAAGAAAAAGCACTGGGACTTTCTTTCCCCCTGCTTCTTTGTCAAACAGAATATCATCAAAGAACTCCCAGATTCTGGAAGATGAAGGCATTGCCCCATGGCCCGAGGAGATTTGATTCTTTGTCGATAACTACACCCAAGAGAGGTCCAGGGTCTACCTGGGCGTGACATATGCCACTGTCAAAACATGGGAAGAAATGCTCTTTTAAAAATAGACAATTATTGGCTGCTGAAAGATTTAGGGTTTCTCTGCTTTTGCAATACATAATAATATGTTTTAACATTCTTCAACACTGGACTCCAGAGTGATTTAAAACACACTATATTCACAGATTCCTTTGGCCAGGACTGAAATGCACAAATAGGACAGACATGCATATGTAGAAAGATGATTGCGTTTCCAAGCGAGAAGCGGGACAGGCACATTTAAATGTTGTCACAGTCAACGTGGCTGCAGATGCTCAGAGGCTTCCTGGATTGGTTTAAGATTCAGTTGACCTACACCTTTCAAAATTACCGAGGTAGGGACAGGATAAAATGCAGATTCCCAGGCCCAGGGTAAATCGCATTTTCATGAATGGGTTATAGTTATCACTGTTTTAAGCAAGTCCTCTAGAAGTGTCTTCCTTAAATATGCCAGATGCAGTCTGCTGTATCTGCCACTGGGACTAGTGCCTAAGGATTTTTCAGATGCCAAGATGTTATAATTAGGAGTTTCTTTCTGCTTGTTTTGCACTTTAAAAAATAAATTGCTTACATTTGCAAGACCTACATGAGCTGGAGAAGACAGCATCCTCGCCTTCTAGAAGCTTTATAGCAGATACCTCTCAAGTACACGAACACAAAGTAAAGCACATTTGCCCACATGCAATAATGATACTCCCAGACACTGCAACTGAAACGAATTGGCAGTTGGTAGTGGGAAAATAACAAACTGTGATTTTACTTTCCCTAGTGAGGGACTAGGTCCCTCAAGAGCACCTAAGTGTCCTTTCCAAGGTAATGGGGAAGTGCGCTTGACCAGCTCAGCCATTAAAAGGCCTGTAAGATGTGGTGGATGAAAGGCCACTCGGCTCACAGGAAGTCTCAAAAGGCGGACAAACGGAGATCATCTCTGGAGAATACAGCAGTTCTTCCCATATGGGACGTAATGCAGTGCAGGGAACATCCCACAGTGGAGCGGGATCTCAGGAAGGGTCAGAAGATTAAGACCTTGTGGCGATTCCCAGGGCAACCTAAGGGAGTATTAGATCCTCCACCCAATTTCTACCACCCTGTTAAGTTACCCAAAGCATTTTTAATAATAACATCCTTTAATATAAACAATTAGCATTTCTCTATCTTTCAGAGTAATAAATTATCTTTAGAAAACTTTGCTACTTATATTGATCTGCAACATTAAGGTAGTTTTGAAAATATTTTTGCTGGACACACAAACCAAGGTTCTTCATTCACCTTCGCACTGGCCAAGTCCTCTCTAAATAGGAATAATGGAGCAATTGCTGCTTTTGTTCTGGTCCTGGCTTAGAAAAATTACTCATTCTCTTTAGAACTTTTTTTGCTATTCAGGATTGGCCTATGTGATTTCTACGTTCGTGTAGCTAAAATACTATATTTGTTATTATTCTCAAGCTATAAAATATTAGAAATATTAGAACACTGTTTTCATCAAACCAAAACCCCAAATCATCTTGTGCTTTTCCTTAATTTGAAATGAGATTCTGCTTGTTCTGATTTATCTCTTGAGAGTTACTAATCTTCTGATGGAGGAAGAAAATCAATTCCGTAAATGGCCCTGTGGTGATCGGGGGATCTTAGATGCTAAGCTTTATTTGTAGCAACTCCATTCTTAGCATGAGTCCATTTCTCCCTTTGCACATACCACAAATTCCAGCTCTGCGTCTGTGCCAGCGCCTGGCAGGTACCCACACCACTCTCGTTCACTGTGATCAAGTTAGAGTGTGTATCAAACCCTAAACATTGTGAAGCCTAATAGAAAATTTAATCCATCTCTATTTTTATGAGTTCTGCTAATACTATAAATTTTGTTTTTAACTGATGGATGCCATCCTGTGGGGAAATTTGGTAATACTCAGCCATGGCTAACTTGCCTCTGGTCAGCTCTGATACAATTAGCAGCAGGTAAATGCGCATTTTACAATTCACAAGCCCTAAGACTGAGCTAAAATAAGCCCAGGATGGTCCCTACCAAAACCTCCAGCTCCCATTAGTGATAGCTGCCTAAATCATTTATTGAAAGGCTGCTAGCAAACTCAATAAGGGAGCCGGTTTTGTTCCACGGATGATTATGTTTCCTGCTACACGTATAAAACCTCGTTGTGTCTTCACAACGTCCTCCTGAAAAGTCTGCATGACTATTTCTTTCCTTCAAAATGCGGAAAGAAAAAAAAAATGTGCGGTGTTATATCTCAGTGAGGTAAGAACTCAATTCTGCTTTATAACTGAGCTTACTGCCCACCTCACCAAATGAATCAACCTGATTAGTTGTCGAGTACAAACTGCTGAGAGCCCACCTCAGAGCGGTCACCTTTACACTTAACAGCACAGGAAAATTACAATTTCAAAAAAAAAAAAAAACATTTAGTCACTTACTTTAAAATAGCAAATCCAGTCATTGTCATGAATGTTGCTTAACACAATTTCATGCCCTCTCAGCCTTGCTGAGCTGCATTTTCCTCCTCGCTGTCTTTGCGCAGGGGAAGGTGAATGATTAAAGCTGGCAGCCTCACCACAGGCAGCTGCGTGTAAGCTTCTAAGTGCACTAAAGAAGTCTGTGGTCCTAGAGATCCCACCAGAGAAATACGGCAAGCTGGGAGTGGCCCTTTAGAGTGGCCATATTTGTCCAGCAGCATTTACCCCAGGAGTCGGTGACATTAGGGCAAGAAAACCTATTTTGGAGGTTCAATATTTGAGAAATACACGGATAGTAGACAGATTAACAGGACAAAGGGCATATAAGTACATTGCATGCATGGGAGCGTCTCAGAAGAGAGAGGACACAATAACCCAGCGAGACTTAGAAGCTTATATGCCTTCTTCACAGGGAAAAGGGAAGTGTGAAATGTAGGCAATTGTAGAGGAAAAATAAGTAATTTTTAGGCGGGATGAATTGGCTCAAAGACCCCACCACAGCATGGGACAAAGTCTGTCTGGGCCGCGGGTGTGGCGTCAACTCTGTTTTTCCTTCCTGTGAATGCGTCATCCTCCCTCCTGGTTGATGAGCTGTCTGGGAAAGGGATTTGCAACAGTTGAACTTCTGGAACATCCAGCTTTCAAGGTAGATAGAGCAATTTCAGAGAAAGCCCGTTCCTACATGTGCTGCTCTCCAGACACGCTCGGTCTGAAGTACAAAGCAGCATATTTGGGAGTATTATTTCTCTGGGCCCCAACAGTAACTTATTATACATGAGAGATACTGTTTCAATGTTTTTCCCATTTCCACTATTAGATTGTGAGCTCCTGTAAAGCAGGAAAGATCTTACGCAGTGTTGAATCTTAAAAAAAAAAAAAAAAAAAAAAAAACTGAGCAGCACCTTGTAAACAGTAATTACAGTACTTAGAAACTTACTTTAAAAGGAGTAGAGAAGCAACTAAGAAAAACCTACCCCACTTGCTTAGGTAGTAGTCCCTTTAAATTACCTAACTGCACCAAAGATAAATTATGATGCCAGTTTTCAAACTTATCTGTTTCTCCCAATAACAAAGAAACATCAAAACTTTAACTAGGAAGCAGTAGAATAATTGTAAATACACAGCTAATCCAGCACACATGAGAGAAAAAGATAGAGAAAAAAACTGAGACAGAGTGTAACACATGGCTGCAGCTAGGCCACCAGTGCTTTACTACCTAATTTAAGCTTGGTGTTACTGACATTTAGGGCTAGAAAAAGTATTGTTATGGGTTGTCCTGTGTATTGTATTGTGTTGATGCAACAGTAATTGCACCAACAACTTTTGCACCAGCCTAATAGGTTATTCAGTAGGATCTCGTACCTCTACCTACTAAATGCCAGCAGCATCTCCCCTAGCTGTGACAACCAAAAAACAGCTTCCTCCAGACGCAGCCAAGTGTCCCCTAGAGGCCGCAGTTGGCCATGTGTGAACCCTTGATTTGAAGTTGATTTGACTGAGGATGAACTTCTCAAAAGAAGCAAAATGTATAATAGATTTTACCCAGAATATTTTTATGTCTGGGTCATATATTATTCAGCCAATCGCTCAGAAACAATAATTGGAATCCTATCCTTAATGACTGGATCTGCAGTTGACTCTACAGCTAGAGCCGCTGGGACCCAATGCTTTTCCCTAGAACGGTCTTTCCCTAGATCTTTCTGAGTTTCACCCTGGTTTTTGTGATGAAATTAAGAATGTAAAGCAGAGGACTGGTCTAACCCAAGATACTGTATCCTCGATATCACAACCTCTTAAACCCATTAAACCATTCCTGAGAAGTGGGGACAACTCTACTGAGCTCAGATCTCTGACTCACCAGAAAACCTGGACTGAACTGAGCTGGCAGTCATTAGATTGAATCAGGGCATCAAAGGCTAAGAGAGACCTCTGCCCTTTGAAATTTTGAAGATCTCTGGATATTAAAAATGTAAGAAATTCCATATCAGGATAATAGAAACACATTAAGGTTGTTTAAGTGATAAATAATAGAAAATTTAATTCACACCTCATTTTGAAAAAGGGGAGAACTGTTTATCATAAACATGAAAATTCCTCAGCTACAGCAGATGTCAGAATTGGCAGATCTATAATGATATTGTTGGAGTCAAAATAAAAATGTAGAGATGACTTTCTAAATTTAACATTTTATTTGAGAAGAAATAGTTGCAGTTTGGGCATGCAGGCAGACCAGGAGGTCTACAGTATGTCTGAAGTATAAAGAGAAGGTTAAGGATTTTATACAAAAGAAGAATGTCATGTGTGGTGCTGACAGAAAGTTCATTTGTGTTATTGAAGTTTTCGGGAGCTGGCAAGATCTGATGGGTGGGCAACGGCAGTGACCAAACCTAGTTCTAGGGTTGCAGCGAGTTATCTCCGCAGCTATAGATCAAACTAGTCTCACGTCTGCAAGTCATCCAGACTTGCATAGCACTTGTGGGGAATTATATTTCTAGAGCAATGTTATGTACCTGAGTGCTTTTTCTCATGGTCCCTCTGATTGGGGTCAAACTTTCACATTTATCTTCCTTTTTTTTTTTTTAGATAGTGTCTAGCTCTTTCACCCACGCTGAAGAACAGTGATGCGATCATGGCTCACTGCAGCCTTGACCTCCTGGGCTCAAGTGATCCTCCTGCCTTACTTAGCCTCCTGAATACCTAGGACTACAGGTACATGCCACCATGCCAGACTAATTTTTTATTTTATTTTATTTTTGTAGAGACAGAGTCTATACTCCCAGGCTGGTCTCAAACTCCCAGCCTCAAGAGATCTTCCTGCCTTGGCCTCCCAAAATTCTGGGATTATAGGTATGAACCACTGTGTCTGGCCCATTTCTCCCTTTTGATCAAGATCTTTCTCTGCAGATATCACTAATCAACTATTTTGCAATTAAGCTGAATTGTCTCTCCACGCAAAGATGGACCTGACCCAATTGTCTCTGTCCCACATCAGTGAAAAAGGGCAGGGATCTATGTCAGAGACACAGGCCACATTTGAGTAACAAAGCAGCCAGAATGAACTACGTCCTCAGGAAAGCTCTTTTTGGAGTTTGGTATCAAGCTCTACCTTATCAGTCCCATAGGCATCAGCAATCATCTTCAGGTATTGAGCTCACATTATCCTCTTGGAAGAGTTGGCTTTACAAAGATTAGACAGGCACTAAGAACAAAGCTTTAAAAATCATGATACAAAAAATAATCAGCAACAGTACAATAAATCCAGTTTGAATAACAGTTCTAAGCCATTACTTAATTTTGAAAGTAACTAATGAAATAGATCAAAAAGTCCAGAAGTATCTGATGAGAATTGTTGAAGCCAGCTAGCTTATTTTTTTATCTTGCTTAATTGTGTTTCTCTTAATTAAGTTACCTATTGCAAAAACACTAGCTTAGCTAGTAAGTAATCTAGAGCAATTTAGTTAGCTAATACTACTTCAGCAAGAAAATCTAGGGAAATTTGTTGGGTCACAGTGACCTTAGCTCTAAAATCAGCTCCAGTTGTTAAGGATAAGTTCCCAGCCATTATTTCTAAGTGACTGATCCAAGGCAGAAAAGCTGGGGCAACTGAGACCCACCTGGCTGGATTTATGCCTTCCAGGAGGGTATCTTTGTTAATATTAAAGCATAAGATAATAGGTGTCAACAATGTTCAAAGTTTGTTAACTTAAGTTGAATCCAGAAATATCCTAAACCACATTGGCCTTTTTCTTTCCATTTATGAGGTGTGATGTTGCCTATGCATATGATTGATTATCAAATCCCCCATAAATAAAAATGTATCCTGTTGGGGCACAGCAGGTAATCCCACGCAGAGTACCTTATGTACCAATAGTTATTCATAGGGAAGTGTCAGCAATATTTATTCAAAGTCTTACTATCAAGTTATTACACTGTTGGAAACCATCAACAATTAAAGAATTTGGATCATCAATATTTTTACAAGTTTTTAAGATCAATTTTTATAATTTTAAATCTATTTTCAAAGTATTTTTTACAGACTGTCAGCACTTTTAGGGTGAAACAGTGAATCTGAACAAGTAGGTCTGAAAGTTTGACTTTATAAAAAGGACCAGATGCACAATTTGAACAGTTACATTAGTAACATGAGTGAAATCTGTTATGTGGTAAACTAAAAGTTCACTTGTATCATGAACAGATCCGAGTTTTGAGTGACAAATCCAACAGTTATATTTCCACCTTTGGCATTAGACTAGAAAATGTGCGCTAGAGGGTTATCTTTCCAGGAAAATGCAGGCATGTAAGAAGAGACCAAAACATTTTTAAAAAGCATATACTGACCTAGTCCACAGTCCACTACAGATATTATCTGCTTTATCTCATCGATGACGGGAACTTAGTTTTAAATTCCCTGTTTGGGTGCTGGTTCAGTGAGAAGTAGAAATCTTTTAATATGAGAGATGTGTATCCAGGAGTCAATGCCCTTTAGTCTGGCAGCACAGGGGTTGGTGAGAAGGACTGGCTATGGGCCTTCCAGTGAGGGTGGAGAGAATTCTTATGTAGGTGTCTCTTCCAGTAGACCAAGTTGCCAGTCTGCAGATCATGGCATTTTAGGTCTTTGTTTCCTAGGAATGTGCTGTGGAAAGATGTTCTATCAAAGTATGCTTGTCATTTATTACTTTAATAATGCCTTTACAATACTGAAGTATGCCTTCTTTCATTGAGGGTCACAAGCAGAAGGAACCAAGTGCATAAGATGGCCTGCGACAGTTTCAAAAGGTGGAAGTTTAAGAGCCGCCCCCCCACCCCCCCAAAAAGTGGCCTTTAGATTTAATAATACCAATGAAAGAACTTTAGGCCAAGGAAGGTGTAGGGTTTCCATAAATCTTTCCAACTGGGTTTTTACAGTTCCATTTGTTCATCCTACTAGACCAGAAAATTGGGGATCGTAGGCACACTGGAAATGCTATGAACATACTTGCTTTATTACACGGCCAGGAGAATGGGACTCCCAATCATTTTGTAGTTCAAGTGGAGTTCCCTGAGACAACTTGCTGCAACTCTAGAACTAGTTTTGCCTGTGTCCATCACCCACCCATCAGATCTTGCCAGCTTCCCAAAACTGGAATAATTTGTTGCAGAGGAATTTTGGCCATAGCTGAAGCACTGGCTTATCTACAGGAAAAAGCCTCTACCCAATGGGAGAACATGCAACCCATTACGAGTGCATATAAATATATACCCATGGGAAGGGGTAGTTGGGTGAAATTCATTTGCCAAACTTTGAAAGGCCCATTAGGTAAACTAATGGGATTAGTACATACAGGTTTTCCTAGATTAAACTTAGGCCAGGTGGTGCAAGTCACATAGGCATGTTTTGCAGCTTTTTAAATGTCACCCCACCAATATCGTTTTTTTTTTAAAAGAAATCAATTTGTTAATTGCCCAGTGAAACAAATTATATTCTTTGGTTAACAATGAATATTTTACTAAATTTGGGAAAACTAATTTGTTATCAGGTTCCAAACATAGTTCTTTTTTTTAAATCATCAAACCGGCAGCCAGGATCTTTCCTTTTCAGCTTCTGGTGCACATTTCATGCACCTTTGGTAATTACTTTTCAGTCCTCTTTTGAGGGCTCTTTTAGCGGGGCCACAACAGAGATTTGATGAAACGAACCTTTAATAGCAGCATTCTTTGCAGCACTATTAGCGACACGGTTCTTCTGCCTTCCATTGGGTCTAACCTGGAATGTCTGGAGTTCTGGTACCAGCTCAGGCAGCTGGTAGCTGGATGGTATTCGGGAAGTCCTGTACATAGAATCCCCTTTTCATTTGATCCCTAGTAGAAGTGCAGAAACCCCTTTGTTTCCAGAGCATTCCATAATCATGAGCAATCCCAGAGCCTACTGCTAACTGTATAGGTATTAGCAGATTTTCTTTTAGCAAGGAAGCAAAGCTGAGCAAGAGCAGTTAAGTTTCAGCCTGTTGGGCAGAAGTAGCCGTAGGTAAGGGAGCATCTTCAATGACTTCAAAGAAAGTAGTAACTGCATAACCTGCACATTATTTACCACTGTCATCTTTTAAATATCATTCATCTGTAAACCATAATAGTTCAGCATAACCTAGTGCAGTTTCTTCTAAATCTTTCTGAGGAGTCAGAAATTGTCCAGTGGTCATGGGGTAGGGTGGGGAGTTCTCACCAAAAGAAGGGAGCAAAAGGGTAGCAGGGTTGAGATTATTACATTGAAAAAGAGTCATGTGAGGAGCAGCTTGTAAAAGGTGTTCACAAGAGGGAAGGTGAATGATAGAGAAATGCTGGGTGTCATGCGAATTTAGAAGAGATTCTTCACTGTGGAGAACAAACATGCTTAAGGGAGATTCCATGATAATTTCTTCAGTGGGATTTAATGAATAGGGTGGTAGCTGGGACTGCTTGCAAACTAGAGGGTAATTCTCAAGCTACCACCTCTAGCTGCTGGCTGTAACCTCCAATGGGGTTGTGCCGAAATCTGTTTCTGGGTTAGGATGTCCAAGGCATTTCCTTCTATTTATAAACAAAAAGGGAAAAAAGAAGCTGATAATTAGGGTGTCTGGGGCAGGGGTATTTAAAAGCCCTTTTTTAATTTTGAAAAGGCAGTATCTCCAGATTTTATGTAATGGGATCAGGTTTAGAGGTTTCAAGTAGGACATGCAGGGATCAGGCAGTCAAAGGGATGTTTGGTATCCAGTTAACGGCAGTATCATCCCGCGAATCCAAACAGCCCTCAAAGGTGTCATTTTGTTTGGGTTTACAGAATTGTAGAATATCCTGCAGTTGTTCAGGATCCAAACGCAGCTCTACTTTTGAAATCAGATGACACAGATATTTAACTTGGGTCTTGACTAGTTGTAGTTTTTCTTTAGAAGCCATGTGACCTTTGATGAACATTAATAAATGGACACTGTCTTCCTTGCAGTCTTGCCTATGAGGAAGAACAAAGTTATAACTCATCTACATAATGTAATAAAGACAAGTTTTAGGAAAAAACCACATCTCTTAAATCAGCATTCAGAATCTGGGAGAAGTAAAAAGGACTTTCAGTATATTCCTAAGGCATAACCACCCAGGCATATTATAGGTTTACCCAGGTGAAGGCAAATATGTATTGATGGAGTTAATGGGAAGCTAAAGAAAGAACTACAGATGTTAATTACAGTGAAAAATTTACTATCAGTTGGTAATCATGTGAGTAAAGTGTGCAAATTTGGAACTATAAGATGATGGGGTATGACAATATTATTTATCCTGAACACATCTTCATCCTTTGTTGTTAGGTTTTCTCACTGAGAAAATAGGAGTATTATAGAGACTACTAGTACAAGGAATTGTTAAATCTTGAGTCTTGTATTTTTCAGTTATGAGTTTTATGCATTATCAGGCAAATTGACTAAAGGAATATTGTTGATATTAGGCAAGGGGGTCAATTTGGATTTTTATCAGGAGTATACTATAAATCCTTTTGATATCTGTTGATGATATGGCCCATAAAGAGACAGGTATCTGTTCTACTAAGGAATTTTGGAAGGCAACAGAGATGTCTTTGGCACATGAGACAGCATAACAAATAACTGAAACATCATTGGTAGAGTCCTGTCTACCGGAGGCTAAAATAAGAGGCACTATGAACTTAAGTAATTTTATTTTGAGCCAAGTTTGAGGATTGCAATCCAGAAATGCAGAATTAACGCAAACCAAGAATGTGTCCCAGAGTGGGCTACATGAGCTCAAAATTTGTACATTTTGTTATCTAGAAAATGAAAGAATGCGGGGAATGAAGCAAAGGTGACATTCTTACAATTCTGATTAGTACCCAGTGACTGTATATATAAGACAAAGCAAATATGCGGTTAACATACACAGAGTAAAATGTTAACTAGTACATAGCTATAGCTGTCTCAAGGTCTGGAGAGAGATGACTGCTTTTATCCTGTCTTTGTGCTTTATCTGATGGGAAAGGTTATAATCAGTACATGTCAGTTAAATATTTGACAGACCCCACCCTTGTGAGTGAGAGATCAACTTTAGTTTATAGGCCTAGTTTTTATTACCCGTATGTCCAAACTGTAGCCATGTTGGGTCACTTTAAAAACATATTTTGGTAGGTTTTCCTTTTTTTGACATCCCAGTGAACTATTGGAATCATCAAATTCTAGAATTATTTCCCTCTTTTGGGAGCAGGAGATGCCAGCATGGTTTCTCTCTTTGAAAAATTCTTATTCCAGTAAATGAGCTGGAGCAGACTCCACCAGTAAGAAAAGATGGCTATCCTGTAAAAATCCCAAGCAGAAAGGTAATAGACTGGGACAGAAAGGCTATCAATGGCTTATTAGAGACTCCTGCCCTTTGAATGTTTTATCACTAGGAGGTAGGGGCTGATTGAGGCTGATGGGGCTGAACTGATAGGGTTGCTCCTGTGTCTCTGAGAACAGTTAGAATCTTATTGCCAATTTGAAGAGTAATCTCCTCACAGTGATTAAGAGGAAGAACTGAAGAAAACAAAACACTGTGAGTCCTCAGATCCCCTTTATTGTGGGGGAGATACTGCAAGTTCATTTGAAGAAGGATGTCTAATTCATTTAAGCTTAGGACAGTTCTTATTCCAATGGGTTGACTATTTACAATAGAGACAATTACCAGAAAATAGCCCTTGTGGATTCAACTTGTACCATTTAAGGTCTCAATTATGGGGTTTTGTTTGTTTTGTTTTTGAGACAGGGTATCAATCTGTTACCCAGGCTGGAGTGTAGTGGTGCCTCCATGGCTCACTGCAGCCTCAACCTCCCAGTCTCAGGTGATTTTCCCACCTCAGCCTCATGGGTAGTTGGGCGACAGGCATGCACCACCACGTCCAGTTGATTTTTGTATATTTTTGGTAGAGATGAGATTTTGCCATTTTGCCCAGGCTGGTTTTGACTTCTTGGGCTCAAGTGATTCAGCTGTCTTGGCCTCCCAAATCTCTTGGATTACAAACATGAGTCACTGCACCCAGCCCCCGGTTGTTTTTTCTGGAAGCATTCATCTGTGTAGTTGGACATTTAAAATTTTAGTGGCCTTCTTTTTATTGGTATTATATAATGTTTGAGGCTATTAATTTGCCAAATTAACAAGATCAGTAGTTGATATGGTCTCCTATTTTAGGCAGGCTTGTTTTATTAGTTGAGAAAGTTCTTAGGAGAGACCATTAGCAACCATAGAATTAAAGGTGCCTCTAGTGGAGTTTGGAAAGTGAAAGATGGAGAGGAGAGACAGTAGATGGCACCTGAGAGACAGAAGGATTTTGGACTTTTAAAGCCTTTTTTCCTTCTTTTAATTTTTTATTTGTCTTTGTTAATATTTTGGAGCAAGAAAAATTTTGACTCCCAATTGCATTTAGATGCCTCAATGTACCAATTAATGTATACATTTCATTCAGATTGCTTAGCTTTAGAGCGTTCACTTTCTAGTTTATTCCTGAGACAAACCAGTTTGGAGAAGTCAGAAGAACTTCATTGTAATTCCAGGTCATCTTTAGTTTATTTGGCACATCAAGACAAGAAAACATATGAAGATGGACCATAATGCTTAAGTGTATATCCAGCTTCTACTGAGTGCCCAATGGGAGTTGTTTCAGCATGCCTTTGAATTTTCAGAACCCATTGTAATCCAGTTTAATGCCAAATATACAAAAGCCAATGAAATAGAAGTTTCAGTGTCCAAAAGCCAGATTACAATGCAAGCATCAAGGGAAGATAAAGTACATACCAGGAAGGGCAGTGAGCCTTCTCCAAATGAAGGGAAAATCCTCTCATCCAAACCTGGAGGTCAAAACCTCACAGCTGAGGTCACAGAAGGAAAAAACCCTCCTCAACAAAAGATATCCCAGACAAGAAAGAGGAAGACTTCTCTTCAAACAGGAAGGAGAAAGACCTCTCTCAACCAAATCCCAAACAAAATGGAACTCAAACCAAATTCACGAGTTCTGTCCAAGAGAGACTCATCAGGGGGAAAAGGGACACTCAAAGATCTCCATCATAGGTACCTCAACCATAATACCAAGGGCCAGTGATTCTCCTCAAGGTCAGTCAGCTTTGGCGCCCACTTCTGACACCATGTATTTCAAAGTCAAAATTAAAATGTAGAAATAAATCTCTAAAGCTAACGTTTTATTTGGGAAGCAAGAACTGCATTTCAGGGCATATACATAGATTAGATGGTCTTCAGTGTTTCCTAAGAACAAAGAGAAGGTTGGGGATTTTATAAAAAAGAGGAATGGTACATGCAGTCTTGAGAAAAAATTCATTGGCATTAGTCAAGCTTTGGAGAGCTGGCAAACTCCAACTGGTAGATGATATCAGTGGGAAAAATTAGTCCTAGAGGTGCAGCAAGTTATCTCAGCAGGAGCTAAAGATAAAACTGGTCTCAGGTTACAGTTGTATATTTGGTGTCAGGTTTATTGTGACTACAAAAGTGAAACATATTAACTGTCAAGAAAACCAGAACCTTCTGTATTGAAGGTAAAGTGAATAGATGAGAGATGAATACAGCAAAAAGAAAATCTGAGTAATATTTGCTGAACTCTGCAAGTTTAGCAGCTGGACTTGCAGAGAATTATATTTCTAGGGCAATGTTATATACCTCAAGTGTTTTCTTCCCCTGGCTCCTTGACCCTGATTTAACTGGATATGACAAGAATGACCTAATTAATACGATCAACTTTTACAGTAAAATGAAGGGACTCAATTCATTCTCTCTACCATCAGAAGGTTCATTCTTCTCATAGTTTAAAGTCTATATTTCTTCATTCAAATCTTTTGAAAGAAGAAATATACAGCTTTCAAAGAAAGAGTCCTGGAACTCAACCAAGTTAGACTACAGAAGTCATGTCTGTCACTGAACCAGTGATTGTGGCTACAAGAATGAAACATGCTGACTGTCAGGGAAACCAGAATCATTCTGTATTGAAGGTAGAGTGAACAGGTTAGAGATGAATAGAGCCAAAAGAAAATCTGGGTAATATTTGGGAGTGAGAAGGCAGGAAATGAATTCCGGAAACACTACGAATACTATCTACAACTATGACTAGATTTTCAATATTTACCTTTAAAAATTAGATATTTTAAGCAAAGATTATAATGCTACTGTTTTTCTATTTGCAAGATATATATGGAATTGATATTTTAAAACACATATCAATAAACTAATAAACTAAAATACATATCAATAAACTAATTGATATCTATATTAATTCATAGTGTGTTATGTTGATGTGGTTGAGGAACAAGAAGTTTGAAATGTACAATGATCATCTTTCAGTACTTTATGTATGTAGCTGCATGTTATTTTCTTATTTTAAGATTATAGGAAGTCTAACTTTGAGATTCTTTCTGAACGTAAAGCTCTAGACAAATAACCCTACAGGGTAAGACAGGTCTTACCACCACAACCACCACCACTGTGACTGTAGACACAGTTTTCACTTTGAGTCTTTTAGTTTTATTAGCAAGCTTTCAAAGACAATCATAAAATTAGAAATAGGGCTCACATTCAAATGATCAAATGAAATATAAATATTCCTGCCTAGAGTGTATTCAGAAAAGTAAACTCCCTGTTAGGGAGAATCACTTAACAGACAATTTCCATGAAGGTGAGTACACACTGCAGTATGAGCTTTAGAGATTGGGAAAAGGCTAAAGTTAAGCTGAGCTCCCTGGAGGATTGTTGAAGCAGTTTATTTTAAATATGCTAAAATGTTAGGGTATTATCTTTCTAATAAGATGAGATCAAAGAAGAGTCAACAAACAGAACTGAGAAAATAGATGCTATTTCAGAGTTCAAAAGTGCAATAGCATATGCCTTTAGGCTTCCTGCTGACTCTAGGTTGCCAGAATGTTTATGATTTTCAGGAGAGCTTGGAGAGAAACCAATAAAGATTTCTTTGATATTTCTAAATATAAAGGTGTCCTCGAGCTTCCACATGGACTATGTTCCAAGAGTTCAGGCTGCAAGTTTATTAAAACTCAATTTGCATTTTTCTGAGACACAACTAGATAGCTGGAACAACGTTCAGTCCTGAGAGTTTTGTGAACAATAAATGCCATGTTACAATGCTCCTGTGAGAAAATGCATTCCCCATGTCAACTTGGAAGGTCAGGGGCATATTTCCCAGAGTAGGAGTACTTCGATTTCAAGTCCCTGGGCCAGGAGCCTGAGCTCCAAAACAGAAGAAGATAACATAGGAGAATTACAGAAAACTTAAAGTAAAAACTTATGAAACGCAGGAAATCCAACCAGGGAGTATAAAATATCCTCTGCTCACACCCTTATAACATCCTTTACCTCCATAGGCCTAGGCCAGGCTCAAACTGGAATTTGAGAAGTTTGCTTTCTACTTGACATTTTGTAATGTAATGCATAACTCATTTTCCTTCATTTTCTTTCATCATAAAATAAGCTCATCACCATTTTGAGATTTTATAAAGGGTTATATTTTAGGCGAAAGTAGAGAGTAGCTATTAAGAAGAATACCCCTTTTGGTATCAATATCATTCAATATCAATTCAATCCATAATCATTCAATAACGATATACCTCTTTTGTATCGATATCAATTCATACACACTATGAATTGATATAGATATCAACTAGTTTATTAGTTTTTTAACCTTTTTTAAAATTTTGACCCATGTGTACCAATCAGTAAAGATCAGTAAAACTACCGTAAATTTAAACATACCAACTTTTTATAACATTTAAGGTAATAATTGACTGTAAGAAGCACCTTATACCCTTATAGACAAGAGATGATTAATGAGTCTTCCAAAGGTGTTCAGCCTTTGAGAACTAGTTTAAATCATAGGGGAATATAAATTCAGAATATATTACCTATTCCTGTTACTGGGTTTTAAATGGTTAAAATTCATTTGATAATACACAATTCAGGGCATGAAAGTTGAAAATTGGGTATTACTGAAAGAAAAAACATTGTTCTAATAAAAAGACACAGCACTAGTATATTTATTACAGCACTACTGACAATAGCAGAGATGTGGATTCAACCTAGGTGCCCGGCCACAATGGATTGGATAAAGAACATGTGAGATATATACCTCCTACAGAATACTATGCAGCCATAAAAAGGAACAAAATTGTGTCCTCTGCAGCAATATGAATGCAGCTGGAGGCCGTTATGCTAAGTAAATTAATGCAGGAACAGAAAACCAAATACCATATATTCTCAATTATAAGTATGACCTACAAACTGTATACTCAAGGACATAAAGATGGCAACCATAGACCCTGGGGACTACTAAAGCAGGAAGGATGTGAGCGGTGTAACAGTTGATAACTAATAGGTACTATGCTTACTACCTGGGTGATGGAATCATTTGTATGCCAAAACTCAGCATAATGCAATGTACCCATGTAACGAACCTGCACATATACTCCCTGCATCAAAAATAAAAATGGAAATTATTAAAATAAATAAATTAGGTGGCATTGCTACTGAGACCTCAGTTCTGTTCCATTGGTCTATATCTCCGTTTTGGTACCAGTACCATGCTGTTTTGATTACTGTAGCCTTGTAGTGTAGTTTGAAGTCCAGTAGTGTGATGCCTCCTGCTTTGTTTTTTTTTGCTTAGAATTGACTTGGCTATGCGGGCTCTCTTTTGGTTCCATATGAAGTTTAAGGTGGTTTTTTCCAGTTCTGTGAAGAAGGTCATTGGTAGCTTGATGGGGATAGCACTGAATTTGAAAGAGCTAGAGGAGCAAGATCAAAAAAACACAAAACCTAGCAGAAGACAAGAAATAAATAAGATCAGAGCAGAACTGAAGGAGATAGAGACACAAAAAACCCTTCAAAAAATCAATAAATCCAAGAGCTGGTTTTTCGAAAAGATCAACAAAATAGACCACTTGCCAGATTAATAAAAAAGAAAAGAGAGAATAACCAAATAGATGCAATAAAAAACGATAAAGGGGATATCACCACAGATTCCACAGAAATTCAAACCATCATCAGAGATTATTACAAA
>CAUYQU010056409.1:0-14123 GCA_963574635.1 Cheracebus regulus
TGCTCTGACCTCCCAGAGCTCCAAACATCATCCAAAAGGAGACTCAGTCCCGTTTACTCCGCACCAAGAGCCGCCGAGCCGAGGCGCCGGCAAAAAAGCCACGCCAGCTGAAAGGGTCGCGCTGGCGACCCGTGGGGCTCCTCCGCTGGGAATGTCCTGGTCCGTGGGCAACGAAAATTTATCAGTAAGTGTGGCGTCCACTGGCTCTTTGCGCTTTTACTGGGAGCTGCAATCCTGAGCTGCTAGTGATCGGCCATCTTGGATCTCTCTCCCATAATATATTTGACAGTATAAATGTATTTCACTAGCAAACGTAGAGTTAGAAAAAAAACGACAAAGTAGGGACGATACTGTGTATGCATTCACCAAATTACTAATCCTTAATATCATAAAGCAATGAAAAGAAAACCACTATCATAATAAAACCTGGACAGGCAATTCATACACACACACACACACACACACACACACACACACACACACACAAGGGAAATGATTAAATATGTAAATAATTAGCCTCCTAGTATTCAGAGAAATTCAAATGCAATCACTGGTATATGTTTTTACCAAAAGTATTGATCTATGTATATATGTGTGTGGGTCTATAATGTTTGAATATATGCATGTATTTATACACACACGCGCACACACACACACACACACACACACACACACACACACACACACACGGCGGGGGGGGGAGAGAGAGAGAGAGAGAGACAGAAACAGACACACCTAAGAGAGAGAGAGAAAAAAATACCTAACCAGTTTTGGTTAGGTGTTTGGTAATGTGTTGAGGAAATATAGACTCATGTGCCAGAAATGGGCATATAAATTGGTAAACTATTTTACCAATTTAGGGGAATTAAAAACAATACTCTTAGAACTATGATTTCTACCTTTAGAGATTTACTCTGAGATTAATCTACAAGTATAACAGCAGTAATTATATTGATGGAAAATTCTAGAAAACTATTATAATAACATAATAGATCTAGTTAAGAGAAAACATGTGAAAATATATGCAGATTTTTAAAATCACACAGAATTCTACCACTTGTTGAATATTACCATCTATAGAAAATATGTGTTTTTCTTTTTCCTTCTGGATCTTATTATACTACACATTTAAGATTTTACAAAAATCAATGAAATTAATATAATTTTGCCAACTTCTTTACAAATATGAATATATTTTTATCTCAATAGATATATTTATTCAACTGTTTTTGTTGACTATGTGATAATTAATTATGTGGATTTTCCAAAGATTATTCAACCAATTGTAGAGTATGTAGGTTTTCTATACTTTTTCACCATAAAAAAAAAAATACTGTAAAAATCACCCTTAAAGCTAAAACTTTTTTCTACAATTCAGCTATTTAAAGAAACAAACAAATGTTAAATACACCAGTTCTAAATATTTCAATTTTCTAATTTACTAATAAATGAGAATGCTGAATTTTGATGAAACTATGTGAAGAGTTTGGGAAGTTACCTAGTTCATACTGACAATACTTTAGGCATAAATTGGAATCTTCGTGAACATCTGATATGAAAACATTTGTTTCAATAAACCTGGACCTGCTGAACAAGACCCTAATTGTATTTAACCATCTTAATAATTGCTATACAAGTAGCCTATTTCAGTTGACTCATGTGATGCTTAAGATGATAGAAAACACTTCATTAATTGAATCTTTTTTAGTAAAAAAGTCATGAACATGCCAATCAAAAATAAACATATTTAGAAACTAAAGCAAGAATTATTAAATGAGATAATTTGTTTAAAGCATTGAGCACAATGTCTGGCAAATGATAAAATGCTCAATAACACTTGCTATTCTGATTATACCCATTAAGAAATGTGAGGGAAATATAGTACACAGGTCCTGCCATCAAAGAGCTTAAAAACGTCATAATTATAAATTTCAACCATTTCCATAGTCTCACTACAAAGATACTACAGAAGAGCTACTCTGTTGAAAATAATAATGTTGATGTAAGATGTGTTTATCCTTTTTGGACTCTCTTAATTTTTTAATTTTTCATTGAAACATTTGTTTATCGGACATTGAAAGGCATTTTAAAAACATATAACTTTTCTTATTAATGTTCATAAATTACTTAGTCAAGTTTACTCCCTAGGTTTCCTTTTACAGCCTCTCTAGCTTTATGCCTATTTATAAAAACTCTAGGTAAAAAGTATGACGCGCGTGTGTGTGTGTGAGAGAGAGAGAGAGAGAGAGAGAGAGAGAGAGAGAGAGAGAGAGACGGAGTCTTTCTCTGTTGCCAGGCTGGAATGCAGTGGCGTGATCTCGGCTCACTTTAAGCAATCCTTCTGCCTCAGCCTCCCGAGTAGCTGGGACTACAGGTGTGCACCACAATGCCTTGCTAATTTTTGTATTTTTAGTAGAGATGGGTTTCACCATGTTGGTCAGAATGCTCTTGATCTCTTGACCTCATGTTCTGCCTACCTCCGCCTCCCAACGTGCTGGGATTACAGGCATGAGCCACCGCGCTCGGCTGACATCTGTGTTATATAACCATGATCTTAGCATAGTGTTTCATTGTAACTGATTAATGACCCCTATAGCGGAAAGCCTAATCATCAATTCATTTGGTAAGTAAAGAGTTCTTGAAATATATATCTAAAAATGTATATAAATCTGGAAATATATACTATTGTCTCCAAGCCAAAATAATGGTTGTCATAGAAACAACAAACAGCAGGAAGTCAGATCTGACATAGCAAGAAGATAATGGATAGCATCTTTGGGGGAAATCATAAAACAGTACAGGCTATGTTGGAAAAATTATCTATAAATAATATTAATTACCACGACTTCTTCCAAACCAAGGTTCTCAAAGATGGAATTAAATATCCTAGACTGATAAATTTAAAGCATATATATTCTCAAAAATGTGGGAGTCAGGCATTAAAACAAATTTCAAGATCAAATATAAATAGCCAGAAGCGGTGGCTCATGCCTGTAATCCTAGCACTTTGGGAGGTCTCGACAGGTAGATCACCTCAGATCAGGAGTTCAAGACCAGCCTGGCTAACATGGCAAAACCACACCTATACTAAAAATACAAAAATTAGACAGGCATGGCGGCACATGCCTGTAATCCCAGCTACTCAGAAGGCTGAGGCAGGAGAATCACTTGAGCCTGGGAGGTGGAGGTTGCAGTGAGCCAAGATTGCGCCACGGGACTCCAGTCTGAGCAACAGACATATTTCGTCTCAAAGAAAAAAAAGGAAAAAAAAATACATATACATATATATACTTTATTTATATGATTTGTAAGTAAAGTATGTTCATTCACTGTCTCACATGATACTTCCACCAACATTATAATCCAATGGCATAAAAATATATAACAGTTTATATATTTCATATGTCTGTATGACACAATTAATGGGACCCACCCAAGAATGGTTGGGTCCAATTACATTTACCATGGAAATATCTAGTGCTTTTTGCACTCTATCTAGGAATATTTATCAGCTTTCATGTTGCTTTTGAAAATTGTTTTAACTGAGGTTGAGTTTTTGGTGTTTTCTTTCCTCTCTCTTTTTTTTTTTTTGGTAATGCTAAGACTGTTGCAGTTGTATGTTAGGGAATGTAAACAAACTTAAGAATTCACTATACAAATCAAGTTTCATAAAATTTTATTCAAATGTCTAGAATTGTAAATTATATAACTCAGTCTTTGCTCCTACTCCCTTATTACGATACTTGTGAGATAAGGGCAAAAGCAACAAACTGAGAGTCCATTGTAACTTTAACTCACTGAAAATACTTTTCTACCTGAAAATTAAATATTATTAAAAAGATCTTTTTCAAGTTTTTGTGTGCCGGTTTTTGGTTGAAAAGCAAGTTACATTTTTGTTTTGTTGTATTTATTCTGATTGCTCTTTCTTCATTGCATTTAAAAACTGTGCTTTTAACCTTAGTCCAATTCTCAATGGAATTCGGTAATTTTGAGACTTATTTAACTATTCCAGTTCCTGCAAGATCACTGTAGCTGAACATGTAAAACATATGGTACAATAATTCTGTGGCCCTAAACATTCCCAGCACATTTACAAATTTTTCAAACAGAAAAGAAGGATTTTTAAAAATATACAAACATGCACTTCCCAGAGTGAATGGATTAAATATTATTGCCACCTATTTAGAAATTGCACCAACTGTCTCTCCTTTTTTAAAGCAGGACCAAGTTTAATTCTTCCTGCATTCACTTGCACACAAATACTCTTCCCCCAAGCTGTCAGAAAGCATCAGACTGCCTGATCTGCACAGTGAATTTTAAAATCTTCTGAGAAACACAAGGACATTTGCTTCAGGCACTGATTTCATCATCACCATCATAAACAACAAGTATAAAGCAAGTTAAGCTCTGGTATTTGAACCAAAGCTAGATGATGGTACTTTGAAGACAGTTAGTAGAATTTTAATCACCTAAATTAGTTTGGATCCATTTTTCAAGCCAATATATTTCACAGTTGAGCTATCATTTATTTATTGTCTGTGACCCCTCCTAGATGGCCCCAAAGTAAGGATGTGACTCTCTAACATGAGGTTTATAAAATGCAAACAGTCTATGATTTATTTGTAAATAAATTACACTGTCAGATGAAAATGTTTTGATCACTAACGTCAAGATGGTATCTTTAATATTTAATAGCAACTTTAATTCTTGTGCTCTCTATGAAATGCAGCTACAGTATCAATTCCACCTACGAACATCCTGATAAATAATTGATGTGGGAAATTGGGAGGTTTTCTAAGATGCATTTGGACCTTATGCTAATAAAGCCATATCCTTCAAATAATGTGAGCGATAGTACCATTATCACCACCACGACTACCTCTATATTTAGTTTTTCATGATAGCTACTTAAGAGTTAAAGACCACAGTGGTTGTTGTTTTTCTAGATTCATTGTTATAGATAAACAAAATTTTATTTGAAATTTGGTCCAATTGTGCTTTTGAGTTTAAAGTCAAATTTAAATGAAGTTTGTTGGAGATTAAAACAAACAAGCAAATATAAAATCCAGCTCTGTCCCTAGCCAGTAAAATGGAATATAATTACTTCATTCAGTTGGAAGCTATGACTAAGTGAGTCCAGTTGAAATGCAGGGTAAGTGGGTTTCTGAATTCTTAAATTATTAAAAAAGTAATGCAAGGTCCTGGAGTTCAAAAGATAGAAAGATATTATCTTTTTTTAAGGGAGTCCAGGATACCCATTAATCCCTCTGGCAAAAAGTGATATATACAAAGGTTTTACCTTTAAAATAAATGAACAAACCCTTCATTTGTTAGCTGCTGCTACAGATTTACACTGCATACTTCAACTCATCTACTTTTCATTGTAACATTTTCACATTATCACAAGCAGCATTATGTCACCAAGACAAACCAATTTCCTTCATGAAAATGTAAAACAACATGTTTACTGTAAGATATTTCCATCAATATCAATGACATACATGGAAAGTCTCAACAGTCTGCCCTGTCACTTACTTACAGAAAGGAGAAGTAAAATGTTCTTTCACACTAAAATTGAATTCTCTGCCCACTATTTCATTTAGCTCATTGAATTTGTTCATAAACTGATCACTGGCACTGTCCCACAGCCACAAAAAGGCAATAGGAAATGAGAAGCCAATTACATTTACCAAAAGATAGATTCATTCTAGTTATAAGAGATGCTGACATGAAAGATACAGCCATGTCTTTCACTTGATGATTTGCGTCCCGATACTTAGTAGTCAGGCTTGTAACTGAACCATCAAAGAGCCCTGTGGTCTGGTAGAGAGGTATACTCTAGGGATCTACATTAAAGTCCTCTGCCACCAGTTCACATTTTGATTCTTGTCAAAGTACTCTCCCTGGGCCTTAGTCTCCACATCTGCAAAATAAGGGAGTCAGCCTAGATGCTCTGAAAGGTCCTACTGGTTCTCACAGTCTTTGAATTCAAAATGAGGTTTGACTCTTTACTGTTGTTTTTGTCTCCATTGTATACAGAGCATTAGATCCTCTTAAAAGCACTAACATGTATTTTCTTCTTCAATCTGCCCAACTTTATAAAATAATTAATAAAGTGTTGAATTTGTCATCAGGCTAAAAGTAACCCATAGTGATAGATAGTCCTCCGTAGGTTATATTGCCATTTATTCTTTAGCCTTCCTCCCTATTGTTTATCTCAAGGAATGGCTCTGATTACATACTCAATTACAAGTTGTTCAATGATGCATATCACCATTCCCTTCCAGAGAAATATCGACAAATGTTTCCTTCAAAACCCTTGAAAATTCACAAAGAAAAGTACGTCAACAGCACAACAGGAAAAAAACTAATCAAACTTTGCAGTTGCTCTCTTTAATAGCCTAAGTCTTCTCTGACCACAGTGGATATGTATGTATTTTCTCCTCTCTAGACTAGAGTAATGGTGGTGAAGTGGAGCAGTTATAACCACATGTCAAAATAGTTATTAAAAAATAAAACCACTCTCCACTCTAACTGTTAACCTTCCAGGGAACTGCTCAGGTGCTCAGAACAACTGCCTGACCTATAATTTTTCAAACCTCCCTAAACCACCAGACATCACTTTCATCTAGAAAGCATCTTGAGCCATAATTGTAAGGCCTGATGGTGTTTAAATGAATATTATAGGTACTTTGTGAACTCAGATGCTATAGAAATCAATAAGTGTCTTGCATAGAGAAGTCCTGCAATAGATTTTTCCAGGAGAGAGCCAATTTGTAGAAAGTCAGACACCAAGGAGGTTGTAAGCATGCTGGAGGTTTAAAAAAAAAAAATTACAGGGGTGTGGAAAACACTGCACTGCACTGCTAGATGAGGGAATATCTCAAAGATATAGAGTTTTAAACTGATGCTGTTTTTTAGGAGTGGCTAAAGGAAAACAAAAAAAGATTGAGAAATAGTAGGCAGTTCCTGCAGTGCTCTAGGGCTTGAAAAAGAAGAACTCTCGCAAGTACACAGAAAGGGTTTGAATAGTGCTCCCAAGGGTCTTGAATGTAAACATGTATCATTGCTTGTCTAAGGGTAAGAATATCCAGTGAACTCATTCTCTCTAGCTTTTAAGATTTGTCAGAAATTAATTCATTCAGTCAATGAAAAAACCCGCAAGCATCATCCAGTGCTCAGAACTCTTCTAGGCATCATAGGTAACAGTGGAAAAGGCAAATATCAGTGCCATCCACAAGGTTGCAGTCACTTGGAGGGAGGTGTGAAAAGGCTTTAGACAAATCCCAAACAAAACTTATCCTCTGAAATTCCACTCTCTGGCCATAACCTTTCCATGTAACTGGAGAATCATATCCTCAGAACAGCTCTTGTGTTCTCCCTTCTCCCAAGTGTTCTTTTATCTCCTCCTTACTTTTTTATACTTTCTAAAAGTCCCAAATAAAAAAGGTTCTACTTCAGTCAAGAGATACTATATTTTTATTCTAAATTTTTCTAACAATGATGAAGGAGAATTATGAATACCAAATAAAATTTTGAATCCTGGGGGAGAAAGAAGAGGATTTAAAACAGGATCTCAGGTCACAGAACTACATTAGATGAACTTTAGTATGAATTTTTTTTTTTTTTTTTGAGAAGAAGTCTCACTCTGTCTCCAGGCTGGAGTGCAAGGGCGTGATCTCGGCACACTACAACCTCCGCCTCCTGGGTTCAAGCTATTCTCAAGCCTCAGCCTGAGTAGCTGGGATTACAGACACCAACCACCACGCCCAGCTAATTTTTGTATTTTTAGTAGAGATGGGGTTTCACCATGTTGGTCAGGCTGGTCTCGAACTTATGCCTCGTGATCTGCCCGCCTTGGCCTCCCAAAGTGCTGGGATTACGGGTGTGAGCCACTGTGCCTGGCCTAGTGTATATTTTCAAAGGCTGTTTTGATGAGTTTAAACTCCCCAAAAACAAATACCCTAGAGAAGTAATGCTAGAAAAAAACTATTATGAAAACAGTCTCTCTTGAATGATACCCTTTTATGTTGGGTAATTTTTACCTTGCCTCGTGGAATGCAACATTAAAAGGAAGTTTATACCTATCATCTCGTGAGGGGTGGGTGAAGGCAAGGGGCTTTCACTTCATTTAGTTTTGATTTGCATGTTAACTCTTCTAAAATATAATTTTGAGATTCCCTTTCCCTTAATAATTGAGGTTGAATGAGCACAGAGCTGTTGGAAAAGGATCACCTAGTTCACAACCTTCATTTGGGCATGTGTTACAAGGAACGCAGTTTGAAAATGGGTAGAATTTTAAGTTAGAACGTATCATACTAAGCTAGATGGTGTTATTCACATGAACTGCTTGGGAGAAGTATACACATGAAGAAAGCTGCCCTTACACAAGTGCATGAACCTGGCCTTGAGTCTGAATTTTACCTGTGTCCAAACAACTATAGGATTTCAAGGCTTTCAGGCCTTAATTTCACATAAGCAATCTTTTAAAAAGCAAACATCATTTTCTCATCTAGGAAGTATACGTATTACATTCAGCACTATAAATATTCTGCAACTCGTTGACCAAGCTACAGCAGTTCAAAATGGCTTAACTGATTAGATTTCGAAAGATAGATTGATTTCAGCAAGCTGAAGACACACATTAAATTATTTTCACTTGCTGTCTGCTTACCTCTGATTGGACTCTTTGCTGCCTCCTGTATTCTCACTCCACAGAAATGAGTAGAAATACACTGCTGAAGTCTAATGAACCAAAATTATATCATGTGTTACAAATACTTTGGTATGATGAAGAACTTAAGAGCAGATACAAGCCAGTGAATAAAGCTAAAGCCCCCAAGAATGGGCCATGCAACACAATTTAGAGCACAACTGAAACAGAGCTTTAGATACTCACTGGTAAAATTATTAAAAGTGAATGGATTGACACTATCAACACTCTCAGCACTGTCACAGCTGAAAACTTCATCATCTGATTCCTGCACAGAAGAGCAGGGTGAGGAGCAGTCGACTTCTTCAAACTTCCCCTTTAAAATTCCACTCATAGCGGCAGCACTGTCACATGTATCTGTAGCAGGAATGGGAGCAATGGAGCATTGAAATGTTTGGCTGCTGACTGCATAGTCAAAGTCTCAAAGTCATTGGTGGGGGGCTGTAAATTTTTGAACCACACATACCACATTATCATATTCATGCAGAAATTATTCTTCCCATAATGTTGGAAAGCATTGAAGACAATTCCACCCTAAGTCGTTATTTTCATTCTCATTCTGACAACAGTCTCTTGTAAGAAAAAGTAAAAATTAAAAATACGAATAAATTTGCTGCATAAGGAAATATGGCTTAGTGTTTTGAAACGTCAAAATAGGAGTCAAATACACTTATTTGATTTGTTCTAGTAAATTGCGTACTGTCAATGACAGTGTCAGAGTTCAGGACAGAATAGATCACTCACTTGCATGCTGTCATATCCAGAGCATACAGATTAGGGTATGTCTGTCTTGCTTGGGATTTCTTTTTTTCTCAGATATAAAGGCATCTACTTTCCTGGGGCTCTTTGTCCATCAAAAATCAAATTGGTTGCTAGGAATGGTGATACCTGCAGAATTCAGATGCCTTATCATGTTTCCAGTCAATTTAGCAGAGCTACAGGGAATACTTGAGTCCTATGTCAAGGAGGCTGGCTGAATAGATTTTATACATGGTAAACTGGAGTCCCTAAATCTTTTATTGAATAAAATATTAATTTAAATCTCTTCACTCTCTGTATCAACATGGTCAGTGAAAGCCAGTTATATGTAGCCTGATAACATTTCTTAAAATTTGTTTACATCAATTTAGATGAATCACTAAACCTCTGAGAGTAGCAATTTCTTCATAGCTATATATAGAAACAGTGAAAGTGATCGTGAGTTGCAAATAAAATTTCCTACACTGGTAGCTAACCTTGATAAGTAAGTGGAGGTAAACATAATAAAATCATAAAGTCATTTTAGTCTTCTCTTTTGTCTACTGTTATTTGCAACAAGGATACCGAGAAATACTTCACCTGGAGGAAAAGGATAGCATAAGTATAATAGTAAACACTTCTTAATCAAGGAGACAGTAGGTAGTAAGAAGTATGACCTGGGAGAGCCAGAGAAAGCATGCTTAGGCCAAAGAGTAAAGCTGTTACTTGGGTCCAGGTTATTTTGCTCCATGCTTTCCTTAATCTCCTCTAACTCTGAGCAATGCCCCATTTATATTCAGAATCTGCATTTTTCTTTCTCTTGTTAATTTTCTTTACAAAGCCAAAGAAGCGATTTTTAGCTTGCATTGTAATTTTAATCCCAACTTGAACTGGCTGTACAAGATAGCCCAAGATTGGTTTAGATATGTAACTTGGAAGGGTTAACAAACTAGGGAATCAAAATAGTCTCTTCCCCATCAGCTCAACACACTATCTGAAATGCTCTTGAATAGAGATGCATCAGTTGGGGGGACAAACTTATTTTACAAAAGACACCTGTACAATATATGATATCAAGGAGAAGTGACATCAAACACCAGCATGGTGGTCCTATCTATGCCTTTCTGGTAGTAAGAATCAAGTCTGGAGCGAATTTTTTTTTTTTTTTTTTTTGAGAAAGTAGCAAACTAGGGACCAATTACCCTCCTTGTGCCACGTGTGGACGTCATGCTCACCCTTGATTTTGGTAGCTGAAATTCCCTGGGGCATATTTATTCCAGGTCTTTCTGTTGACTGGCTTCCTCTGTTTCTGTATTTTCTGCATCCTCATATCCCTAGCTTATAGACACCTTTGGCTTCTAACAGACTTACCTCTGCCTTATAGTATCATCATATTCTGTCAGCCTCCACACTGAACACCAATGACTCCTTTTTCTTTTTTAAGGGAATTTGAGTATCATTCTTTGGTCATTTATGCTATTACATAGAAAAGAGATCTATTTTGCTGTCATTTGTTTAAGGGCCATTCATTATTCAGTAAACATCTATTGAGCTTTTATTATGTTCCAGTGACTATTTCAGACATTGGGGAGTGATAAAGAAGCAACATCGAATTTTGTTTTGTTCTTTTATTTATTTATTTTACTCTAATGGTCCTTATTTACTGGGTGTTATTAGAGGAAGGGGTAGACAAATAATAAGAAGAAACAGATAAATTAAATATATCAACATCATATAGAGATAAATGCTATTGAGAAAAATAAGCCATTAAGTGATATGGTGACTACAGAGTTGACTGAGCAAGAACATTCCATCTTTACCAGATCAGTGAACTAACTCCACCAAGAGGTAATAACATGAAGGAGGTGAGGAAACCAACAATGTGGGCTTCTTAGTGAAGAGCAGTCCAGGACAAAGGAATGATGTGTGTCAAAGCCCAAGAGAGGCACAGTGGATGACAAGGTCAGACAGGTCTTCAGGTGGACTGTACAGAGCCTCTAAGGACTTTGGCTATTTCTCTAAGTGAGATGAAAGCCACTACAGTTACTTAAAACTACAGGGTTTAAGTAATGTAGTACCAAGATATGGCTTACATTTTAAAGGGACACCTCATTAGTTTGTTATTTCATCAGAAAACAGAGGGTCTATAGTAAAGAAGGTAGGTTTGATGGGAAAAAGAAAAAAACCCATTAGGGAGGATTTAGTGGCTCCGATGAGCAGTTACAGTCAGAAACCTAACTAGTCATAGGGCTGAATAAGTCAATAGTTCTTTTGGGGTGGCAGTTGGGGAATAAGAATTTAGAAAGAAGACAAAGTGGCAGGAAGGTCAAAGGTTTTTCTAAAAGAATTTTGTTACTTAATTTCACCTATGACCACCTCTGGTTTCTAGCTTTGTTAATTATTTGATGATAAGGAGACACCTTACCTATTAGATTTAAAATAGGAATCATCCAGATACTTTGTGCCATTTGTGGTGCTACTGTGGCAAAATGACAACAAAAATGTAGGCTTTCTTTTATCACTCTAAAGACATATTTCTTTTAATTTGACAGAGAAAAGGCAACATATGAATAGTGATCATTCTCAAGGATTTACTTACTAATGGGAAAAGGGAGGCACGGAGTTAATAACTATTTTTTCTACAATTCAATCACAGCCACTACCTGCTACAATAGAGATTATAGGACTCTGGTTCTGGGTTGACCCTGTTTGAAAGCCAAGCAGCCTGCATCTTAAAAACTTACTTGTAGACCTAATGTAACCTTTGTTTGTTTAGAGAGAGGCTCATCTTCAAGTGATATTTGGCAGTTTTAGAAATATTGCAGAAAAGCTTTGAAAGACTGAAAGCTAATGTTGATTTTTTAAAATGCTGTTGTACCTTCTGTTTAATAGTTATAGGAAACTATTTAGAAATTGTTTTACTATGAAGTTGTTTAATTGATTTCTTTAATATAAAATCAATGTAAATAATCTCTGTCAATGTGCTGCATTTGCTCACACATACTTCTATACCCTTGAGGCGCTGAAGATTCTTGCACAAAGTCATTAGAGAAAGATTAAATTGTATGATTACATATCTACGTAAACACAAAAATAAGGTGGCAAAAAAAATCCCAAATCCTAGAAGACTCAGAAAGAGAGAGAAAGAGCAAGAGAGAGAGAAATATTGAGGGAGACAGTGAGAGAGAAAAGAATTGTTTTATTCTATTTTATTTTCAACAATCAAATTCTACTGGAGTACACTCTGGTTGTATAACCAATATTGCGATGTTGTAATGATTCCATGGCAATAGAAGCAAGATCATACAGGGAAAGCTAAATAATGAGAGAGAATAAGATGTTACTCCCATTCAGATGTCTGCAGCAATGGATGGGAAGGGAGGAAAACTAAGGGAGAAGATAGTTACTATGAACATTCTTTATTGAGTTTGTCCCATCCACATAGTCAAGCAACAGTGATCATAAACAATATTTTAAAATCACCCTATAATACAGAATGCTCTTTCTGACAGTATGTGGCTGGAAAAAATTGTTGACAAACAGAGGGAAGTACAGATGACTTGATTTATATTTTCTAGCACTGAAAAATTGTATTTGTTGTGCATGTTAGAAGTTCCTCAATTCTACTTCAAGGTCCCCTTACAAGTCCTGTGTTGGTCCAAGGAGGTGCTATCTTATTAGGTTTCTAAAATAGATCTCCTATAATCCCAGCACTTTGGGAGGCAGAGGCAGGTGGATCACTTGAGGCTAGGAGTTCGAGACCAGCCTGGCCAACATGGTAAAATCCCATCTCTACTAAAAATACGAAAATTAGCCAAGCATGGTGGTGCATGCCTGTAATCCCAGCTACTTGGGAGGCTGAAGCATGAGAAAAATCGCTTGAACTGGGAGGTGGAGGCTGCAGTGAGCCAAGATTGTGCCACTGTACTCTAACCTAGATGACAATGAGACTCTCTCTCAAAAATAAAATAAAATAACTCTAATGAATTATTACTGATTCTATATGCAATTATTCATTTTGAGAAGTATATTAAATACAATTTTCTTACTAGCTTTCATAAGATAAAAATTGTTACAATTGCCATATTTATCCAATAGAATGTTATGTTCTGAATAGTTGAGCCTCCTAAAATTCATATGTTGAAATCCTGACCCCAAGGTGGTGTTATCAGAGGGTGGAACTTTGAGGAAATAAGTAAGCCATGAAGGTGGATGAGTGTCATTGTAAAGAACCCCAGAAGAGATCCCTTGCCCTCTTGCCATATGAGGTAACAGCAAAAACACAACTGTGTAGAAAGCAGTCCCTCACCAGGCACAGTATCTATCAGCACCTTGATTTTGAACTTCCATCCTCCAGAACTGTAAGAAATAATTTCTGTAGTTTTAAGCCTCCCAGTCTATGATATTTTGTTGTGGTAACCAGAAATGATTAAGACATAGAATAATCAGAGTTTGGATTAAAATATTCAAAATGACAGTTTAGTAACTTTAAACAAACCTAGAGACTTAAAAGAGTATAAGGAGATTATTAGCATTTAAAAGTAACAATAGAAAATTGTAAATTGGAGAGAGAGATCCAAGATGGCGGATTAGGAGCAGCTCAGGATTGCAGCTCCCAGTGAAAGTGCAGAGGGTGAGTGGACGCCGCATTTCCAGACGGATTTTTATTACC